>JAXIVJ010002594.1:0-105000 GCA_036785665.1 Chirona hameri
TGTTGTCGGTACCTGTTAGCACTGCGCGAGCAGCCGCCGCAGGCCGCCGTAGGCCGCCGCAGAGGCGGTGTCAGTGGCGGTGTCAGTGGCTGAAGTCAGTGGCGGAGTCAGTAGCGGAGTCAGAGGCGGAGTCAGAGACGGAGTGAGAGGCGGAATCAGAGGCAGAGTCAGAGGTGGAGTCAGAGGCGGAGTCAGTGGCGGAGTCAGTGGTATAGTCAGCGACGGAGCTAGTTATGGATTCAGTGGCGGAGTCAGTGCGGAGTCAGTAGCGGAGTCAGTGGCGGAGTCAGTGGCGGAGTCAGTGGTGTAGTCAGCGACGGAGCTAGTGGTGGATTCAGAGGCGGAGTTAGAGGCGGAGTCAGAGGCGGAGTCAGTAGCGGAGTCAGTGGGCGGGAGTCAGTGGCGGAGGTCAGTGCGGAGTCAGAGGCGGAGTCAGAGGCGGAGTCAGTGGCGGAGTCAGTGGTGTAGTCAGTGGCGGAGTCAGTAGCGGAGTCAGTGGCGGAGTCAGAGGCGGAGTCAGAGGCGGAGTCAGTGGCGGAGTCAGTGATGGAGTCAGTGGCGGAGTCAGTGGCGGAGTCAGTGGCGGAGTCAGTGGCGGAGTCAGAGAGCGGAGTCAGAGGCGGAGTCAGTGGTGTAGTCAGCGACGGAGCTAGTGGTGGAGTCAGTAGCGAGTCAGTGGCGGAGTCAGAGGCGGAGTCAGAGGCGGAGTCAGTGGCGGAGTCAGTGGTGTAGTCAGTGGCGGAGTCAGTGGCGGAGTCAGTGGTGGATTCAGAGGCGGAGTCAGTGGTGGGAGTCAGTGGCGGAGTCCGTGGCGGAGTCAGTGGCGGAGTCAGTGGTGTAGTCAGCGACGGAGCTAGTGGTGGATTCAGAGGCGGAGTCAGTGGCGGAGTCAGTGGCGGAGTCAGTAGCGGAGTCAAGTGGCGGAAGTCAGTGGCGGATTCAATGTTGGAGTATCATGCATGCGCATGCGCTGATATCATGTATATCAGAGTTGATGGAGTCAGTTGAAGAGTCAATGGCGGAGTCAGTTGTGGCAGTGGGGATGTAAGTCTCGAAGCCACGATCCATTTCACAGTGCCAACGTCCGTGCCAGTATTGTGACAACCCTGCTCTCCCTCTCCCTCCCACCTGCCGCCCTCCCACCCCTCCTCCCATGGATCGCTCTGCACCGATGATGATGATCGCTCCACCAGTGACCGCACGCTACCTGACCGCTCCGGGCCGCTGGTGGTATAATTGGTATTCACGAGGTGCCCTGGTCGGTCCCCGACCGGCGCTGGGCCGCCGATACAGACTCGAGCGACCGCGCCGATACAGACCGAGCGACCGCGCCGATACAGACTGAGCGACCGCGCCGATACAGACCCGAGCGACCGCGCCGATCCAGACCGAGTGACCGCGCGCTTCGAGCCATGGATAGTTGCGGAGCGAAGTGCAAGGGGGCCCGGTCCTGGGTGCAAGCCGACCCTCCCGGTCGTCTCCGTCAGGGGTCGATACATCGCCCCTGACAAAGGTCACTCGACGCAGCGCCGGGGGGGGGGGGGGGGGCTGGTAGGCCAGCGCGGTGGGTCGGCCGGCCGCGCGGCCGAGCCAAGGCCGCCCATGGCCGTATCTGTCACACAGGTCGTAAACTACTCGCTGGCTGGGGAGTTATTAGCCGCCTCAAACATGGTCCCGTATCGCGCCAGGGGGATCGGCCGCGCAGGGCCAGTGACCCGCCCCCGCCCCCGCCCCCGCCCCCGCCCCGCCCGTCAGCGGTGGACGGAACTGTAACGGGACGGGACGGGGCCGCTGGGCTCGCAGTGGCCCACTAGGCCCTGCTTGGCGGCGCAGACGGTCCCGAAGGAGGCTCGGCAAGGCAGCTAGCTCTCGGGCCGTGGTGGCGCACGCAGACACTGATAACAAAAACAGCGCATTGTTCGCTGCGGCGTGGTGGAGGGTCGCGGGGCAGCCTGGCGGCAGCGGCGGGGGTGGGGGCGGGGGCGGCGGCGGCGGCGGCACGCAGCGCCGTCCTACTCAGCACCACTGCCGAGATAGCAAGACCCGCACCGCCACAGCCGTTCGAACCGAACTGCGAGTCGGCGCAGCACCTCATTTACGGAGGTGGAATATATCACAGGAATGGGTTCCGGCCATTTCACGCGGATTGCCTAGATGGCGCATTATCAGGCCCCTATAAAGCAGCACGCAGCTCCATTATACGCCTGGCAGTGATATCTGCGAGACTGATACGAGAAGTCATTATAGTTACATGCAAGGTCAAAGGTAGGATGCGTGCCATTTCTGTCAGGCAATTCATTCTTATATAACACTTCGCTGTGAAGAAAATGTAAATGCATTTGCACCCTGCCACACAATTACGTCTTACCATCTGTTTTCCTAGATCGGGAACAATACAATCAATGCGTGCAAACGCAGAAAGGCCACGCTATCAAGCTGTGTTACGGCCGTAGACTGTTTATATTAAGAGCGCGTGCGGTCAACATTGTCTGCGGAGCCGTGCACTGTCGGTGCTCCATCACGGTGGTCACGTGACCCAGGTGCAACATTGTCTGCGGGGCCGTGCACTGTCGGCAACACGTCGCGAAAACGACTACCGATACTGCATTGTTCGCCGTCTCGCGAACAGCTCCCTCGGAGCCGCAGCCGTGCATAGTGGTGGCTCGAAGTCTGGCTTCGGCTTCGGAGCAGGCTACTGATATGTTATCGAGAGGCAGTGTAAATATTATGGAAGAGTTTCTAGCGCGGTTGTTGGTACGGACTGCACGGCGCTGAGTTGGCTTTAGAGAAAGGCCACGGCTCGATTTCAGAGAACTCTGCTGCCAAGCACGCAAGGAAGTGAGACATTAGGTATGAGCACACCATATCACAGGCACGTAGCCAAGGGGAATATAACAACGGGTAGAACAGTAAGGAATGTAACGCCCAAATTAATTAGACAAGATATAATTTATATCGTAATTGTTTTGTCTGTTATAAATTGAAGGTATTGCTTGCTATCACTAACTTGTATTTCCATAGATTATATCTTTATTTATTGAATTAAACGCCAGCGAACATACGAAGTAGTAGTCAAAGTAGTGTATTTGCAGTACATGTAGTAGCATTTGGAAGCGGTCATTAAATTCTACTACGAAGTAGTAGTCGAAGTAGTGTATATTTCAGTACTGTAGTAGCATTTGGAAGCGGTCAGCGGTTGTTCCGACATTTTTTAACCCCCAAACCCATTTAACCCCTTTACGCTCGGAATATCGAAAAATGATCAATATAAACGTTGTAGCTAAGGCTTGTAGCTGTCTGTTCCAGAAGTCCGATTTAAAATATGTACCATAGGTTACGAGCCAGCCTCGTCTGAAAATCATCGATTTAACATGGGATTAATTAACATGGGTAGGTTTTTAACGCCCAAACGCCCGAGTGCTGCCAACCGTTACTAGTGGGGGCTGACGTAGCCAAGGGGGGGGGGGGGGGGGGCGGAGGCTAGGGGGGCCCTTTTAGGCGCGCTGCGCGCGCCGAAAATGGCCGAGAGACCGCGCGAAGCGCGATATCATGGGCTCTCTAAGAGTCTGGAGACCACGCGAATGGTGGAGAGTTTAGAGCACTTCAGAGGCCCTTTAGGGCTACCAGGGCCCTCTCTGAAAGACCAGAGGGCCCCATGGACGTTCAAAAGGCCCCTGTGGAGGTCAGAGGGGCCCCTGGCTAGACCGAAAGGGCCCCTGGGCGAGTCAGAAGGGCCCTAAACATGCCGAATGGGCCCGTAGCCAGCACAGAGGGCCCCTGGGCAGGTAGGAGGGGCCCCTGGCTGGACGGAAAGGGCCCCTGGCTGGACGGAAAGGGCCCCTTGGCGAGTCAAGAAGGGCCCTGAACATTCCGAATGGGCCCCTAGCCAGCACAGAGGGGCCCCTGGGCAGGTCGGAGAGGCCCATGTGCAGGTCAGATGGGCCCCTGGGCAGGTCGGAGGGGCCCCTGGGTAGGTCGGAGGGGCCCTGAGCATGTCGACAGGACGACATTGCAGCCAGCGCAGTCCCTTACTAGGTCGAAAGGGCCCCTGAGCAAACTGGATGGCTCCTGGACAGACCAGAGGGTCCCTGGGAAGTTCAAAGGACCCCTGTGCAGGTCAGAGGAGCCCCTGACCAGACCGAAAGGGTCCCTGGGCGGGTCAGAAGGGCCGCTGAATATGCCGAAGGGCTCTTTAAACGCTCGGGAAGGGGTCCCTTTCGAGGCGTCGCCCCCCCCCCCCCACTGGGCGAAATCCTGGCTACGTGCCTGCCAATTGCCATATCGTCTCACTTTGGTCCGGACTACTTATTAAGCGATTTGCATGGACGTATGGGGTCGGGGGCAAGCCATATTTTCAACGTGAATGTGCTATCATAAGTCAGTGTTAAACTTACAAGTGGGGGATCCATCGGCCTCCTACCTCTAATCCCACGCCAAATGAGCCATTGGCCAGTCCGGTCATGAGTATAACCCACACGATCTCTGCATACCACGAACAATGGACGAGTGAGTGTTGTTTATGGGCGCCAGGGTCCGGGCCATGCAGTGCATTTAATTCTGGGCGGAGGCGGCAAGCGACGCCTAGAGGACAACAACGCCCAAACGTGCAATGACTGTAGCCGCCGTAGCCGTCCGGCGTGCTCGACATATGACTGGGACGGCACACCACCTGCATTTAAACCGCACTATTTGTAGCACTGCTTGCCACCTGATCTCCAACCTACCCTCCCAGCAGCTCACGACATTCTGGTCCCGTCTCAGCTATAACAAATCACCTCCCCAGCCAGCCCGACACTCCTTTGAACAACATGCGCCAGCGGTATAGTGTTCCACTACCTCCGCGGCGCCTGTTCCGGGCCTGGCCCCGCTTTCCGCCGCCTGCCACGGCTGACTCGCGCGGTATGTAGGTACCGCCTCTGGAGCGGCTCCAGCCCTGGCGGGGCCTGGCGGGGCCTGGCGGGACCTGGCGGGACCTGGCGGGACCTGGCGGGACCTGGCGATGCTGCGGAGGAAGCCTGCCAGTCGCCCGTCTGTTTACTGGCTTCGCTCGGCGCACAACTGACGGACGGGAGTAAACAGTGAGGGGTGGCGCCGCCGCCTCTATTTATTTATTGGTGAACTTACAAGTACTTACAGAACAAAATACTACGATACGAAATCTGATCAAATCCAAAGTCATTGCATGTAACCGTGAACGGACGTAACGGAGGGAAGCTCTCAATCCAGCTCCCATGTGTCGGCAGTAATTAGGTACAAAGCTCGTTATACTGTTCGCCGACCAGAGAACGGTATTGATTTCATGTTACAACCTAAATTTTGCAGCCCTTGCACGCCCACAAATCTTCCCAATAACAACCGCATTACATATGCAGTGGCTCCTGTTTGTATTCAGCCTTTGGGGAGTAGGAGGCCTGCTGAATGCACATGTAATTCCTATCATTGTTTAACAAGTCATTTCCACATGATTCATGGTCGGTACTAGCCGCATCTGACCACTTCAGCACAGATGAAAGGCAAAGTACAACTGTTTTATAGTTATATAGTCCGTAAATAAAATGGTATGAAGATCGGCCAACCAAAGGTCATGTTCCGATAAGCTCGTTGAGCTTCAAGAAGTTCTCGGTACCGGGTTATCTCTGCCCCTCTGTGAATACGAGTAAATACGAAAACAGAGTGCAGAACAGCCTCGTCTCTCCTCAGCGAAACATGGCTGCTTCCAAAGTCCACTCAAACCGAACCGGATAACGCTGCCCTCACTTGACCAGTAGCCTCTACCAAAGATAGGTAACTCGGCGTTTCAAGATAGGCTCTCCCTCGACCGGGCAAGACTGCCACGCAACCTCGACCCTCGGGCCCGCCCATCCTCGCCGGGCAGACGGCATTTAGAAAGCAGGTTCTCTCTATCAGTCTCCGATCAACAGGTAGGCAGGCAGCGGACGGAACATGGGGTGGACTGGCGCCACCCAGGGGCGCGGTCTGGACCACGGAGGATCGAGGAACCGAGACACGACGCGACGCTAGCCGCAGCTCTTCTTCCTCACTCCACCACCACAGCTCACCGTTCCCTCGCCAACCACACTCGGCACTCCACACTCACACTCCTCCCTCGACGCTCTTCTGGACACGACTGAGCGGCGACCTGGCGGCGGCCGGCAGCGGCGACGACTGGCCTCGCCGTGGCGGCGGCTGCGGCGGCCGTGTCGCCCGCAGGGGAGGCCGGTCGGCACGCCGCGCGCACCGGTCGCCAACTTGTTGCTGACTTGGCGTCGGCGCACCAAGACGCTACCGTCGTGACTGCTGTCCGCAGATCAATAGAGCCGGCGCCGGCACTGGGGCAAGCGGCCGGTGTCAGTGATCGGGCTGACCTGACCTGGACTGACCTGGACTGACCTGACCTGGACTGACCTGACCTGGACTGGCCTGACCTGGACTGACCTGACCTGAACTGACCTGACCTGGTCTGACCTGGTCTGACCTGACCTGGACTGACCTGACCTGGACTGACCTGACCTGGACTGACCTGACCTGGACTGACCTGACCTGGACTGACCTGAACCTGGTTGGACTGACCTGACCTGGAGTCTGGACTGACCTGACCTGGAGTCTGGACTGACCTGGCCTGGACTGACCTGACCTGACCTGACCTGACCTGACCTGACCTGACCTGACCTGGACTGAACTGACCTGGACTGAACTGACCTGGACTGAACTGACCTGGACTGAACTGACCTGGACTGAACTGAACTGACCTGGACTGAACTGACCTGGACTGAACTGACCTGGACTGAACTGACCTGGACTGAACTGACCTGACCTGGACTGAACTGACCTGGACTGAACTGACCTGGACTGAATTGACCTGGACTGACCTGACATGAACTGAACTGAACTGAACTGACCTGAACTGAACTGACCTGGACTGAACTGACCTGGACTGAACTGACCTGGACTGAACTGACCTGGACTGAACTGACCTGGACTGAACTGACCTGGACTGAACTGACCTGGACTGACCTGGACTGAACTGACCTGGACTGAACTGACCTGGACTGAACTGACCTGGACTGAACTGACCTGACATGGACTGGGTTGAACTGACCTAGTTTACCCTTACGTCTGACATGACCAGCTCTCAACAGACATTGACCACTTTCGTGTATTTTTCCACAGCAAGATAAATGAGACGTTAGGGGTCTGATCTGACCCAGCCTGGGTCAACAGTGGCTCCGGTGATCTCTCCCAGACGTAATCCCCAGAAAGCCTCAATAAGTTGGCACAGTACCCATCTGCTGGCGATATCGGACACAATGATCATTTGACCACGCCCTAACATCCGACGGGGGTATCCAAACACAATGTTTAAAGCGGAGTGGACCTCTGCTATCGCTCGTCAACACGGCATCGTCGCTGGCGACGAGTTTCCTGCGGCAATTGGCGGGTCAGAACGAGCGCCTCTATAGGTCGGACCGTGTCGGCATGGGTCGTGTCGGCCCGGCGGATGACCGGGGTGGGTCGGCTCTGTGCTGACCGGTCCGGACCCAGGGGTCACAGGGGTCACGGCGGACGGATGACCGGGGTGGGTCGGCTCTGTGCTGACCGGTCTGGACCCAGGGGTCACAGGGGTCACGGCGGAAGGATGACCGGGGTGAGTCGGCTCTGTGCTGACCGGTCCGGACCCAGGGATCACAGGGATCACAGGGGTCACGGTGGACGGATGACCGGGGTGGGTCGAGGGGGCTGGACCAGCAGCCCCGCTCCCACCGCTATCATCACCCGGTGGGGCCTGGACCCTGCTGCACGGAGTGCCCCGTCCCCCGTCACTCTCGCCACCCAGCGGGCGATGACGGTCTGACGTGTACCGCAGGCACGCGATTTTCTGGCTCCGCTTCAGCAGTCTTTGACAGTTTGTTTTGTGCTGTGTTTCATCTACATGGTATTATTCGAGATTGGTAACGAATAAATTATATGTCATGGCATTGCATTCACTATTTGAAGCATGATTTACACAGTTGATGTCTGATAGATTATTGCCTACAGAAACGAAAGTTAACAGCACTCATAATTCACGAGTTGTGGAATAGTAAATAGGGTGCATTCTCGGACGAAGGAATAATGCAAACAACATAGGCATTCAAGTAAGCAAACGACGTTACGTGCAATGGTATGCAATTATCATCAATAACATAGAATACACTGGCATTATGCCTAGCATAAAATGTCACAGGAGGCATTACTTAAAACTAAAAACTAAAAGTTGCTCGACATGAAGCAGCCGAATAAACAAGGGGAAAACCGGGGGTTATGTTGTCTCGTTACTCGTAGCAAATAATCAAATAAAGAATATACCGAAAAAGATAAATACTTATGTACACATGAACGAAATATCTGAGCGTAGACAAATGATGGTCCCATACATCCCATTAACGAGATACAGGTTTCGTATAAATCCAACGAGCTATCACTGACGCTAACACCTTGAGACAGAAGTTGGACCGAGACCTGCCATTCCATTCCATCCTGTCAGCGACCGTCCATTCATTTCATTTTTATTACATTAAATAAATTAAATATCCGTCGCGACGTACTAAGATGACATTCAGGTAGCATGTGCCAAATGCCATTGATTAAGATGCATTGACTCACTGTTACGGTGAGAGGAGCTTTTAATTTCATAACTTCCCGGTAAGTACACTTGTAACTGCAAGGTAGTCTCTACGCAAAGTCGCTTCGAGATAAATTGGTCACTAAAGTTGAGCAGCGCTAGGAGAATGACGAACTTGTGACAACGACAATGGGCAGCCCAAGAACATTGGAATGTGAACACTTTGAGACAACAGAGGCGTTATCTCAGACTCATAAATCGCGCATGGTGAGTCACATGTTACATGTGTGTGTGTGTTGGGAAAGGTTGGGAATGTGTCGATATATTTCTGCAATGTTTCTATCCAGGCTATGACATAGTTTGAATGCCAACATTGCTTATCTCTAATTTTGATCTACAAAGCCAGCGCATCAAAGGGATTGGACCATGATTCCACAGACCAAAGAATGCAATATTTGAACAGCTTTGAGCTTTTCAATGTAATATGTTTATACGATAAACATATTACATACACAATATAGACAGGCTCCATTTGATCCCAATTTCCGACACGGGCAATACATACAAACGCAAACCATCATCAAACGCCACCGAGATGGCCCATTTTTCACCACATATGACGAAAGTCGCTTAAAGCCTGCTGCGGGCGGCCTGCCAGCCCTCACACTTAGCGGAGCCAACACAATTTATGATGGTCTTTAACATCCCGGCACGCCTCGATATGGATTCTTTTATGACCTGAGACCCAGTTTTTGGCCGCTGTATCGTGACAAAGGAAATATAGCATCATCTTCCCAAAGCTCAGAGAAGGTTTGACGCTCTCTATGCGACAGGAAAATGGCGCAATTTCTTATTCTCAGAACATGTCTTAAAGCTGTCTTTGTGTGACTACTGCCTTTATCAGAAACTTGAAGGGCACTATTGATTTCCTGTATGGGGAATCACGGCATTGGCCTCCTCCCTGCCTGCTTATCCTAAGCTTGCTTGACACCCAGTCACCGCCCACCCCGCAGAACCTCGCTTCAAAACACCCGATACCGCCCTACCCGTCCGCTGGCATCGATGAAATCTCAACGCTGACTCGTTTGCTTATCCAAGAGCCGGCGCCGCCTCTGACTCCCCGTCGTTCTGCCGCTACTGCGGCCACTGCACAGCATCACATCGCAGCTTGGCAGCTCAGTTTCGCAGCACGACTCCACAACCAGACTCCACACCGCGGCTTCCCAGCTCAGCTCTCAAGCCCCGCTCCACAGCGCTGCGCGGCGCTGCGCGGCGCTGCGCGGCGCTGCGCGGCGCCCGCCCGCGGCTCGCCGTTTACTCGCCAAAGGGAGTTACTGCCGCGAACTCCAGGGGACTGGCAGGCACACAGCAGACGCCAGTCGGGGTCGACCTCACCAGACGGCAGATCGCAGCGTCTGATTGGATCGTTTATTCGGCTCCGAGTCAGGTGCCGACCTCAGAGTCATCAGCAGGTGGTTTACGGTTTCCAGTCCGACCCGGCCGTCGCGGAGATGGCGCGGTCTGACGTTTATAGCGATAACAGACGGCCAAAGCAGAGCGGGCTATGGCGGGCGGGACGCGGATCGGTTAGCCATTATAGAGCGAAAGAACCTGCGGGTTCAGCGTGAAGAGGCCGGGCTCAGGCGTATCGTTTGTGACAGTTTGGTTCGAGTCACTGGCGTTAACAGAGCCTTTCCTTTCATTATTGTTCGAATAGTGTACTGATATAAATGATGACAGGCGCAATAAGGGCCACATAAGGTCACCTAGAGACTACAATAACGCGCTCACGAGGTTAAAAATGATTTCATTTGATCATTTCTTTCCACTACGGTGACATTAATGATCCTCAGGGGACCGGCCAACTGACATCTCGTCCCCACAGACTCGACACTGCCACAGAGCGGCGTCAGCGTGCCACCGGCGTCACCGTGGAACACTACCATCAGATGTGTCCTGCAGCGCCAGCTCCAGCTCAGCGCCAGCTCGGCAGACCATCAGCGCCGGGCGCCGCTCGGGTAACGATCCGGCCCGCCAGTCACCCGCGTCTCCGCGGGCGGCGCGGACAGCGCCGACAGTGTGCCATTAGTCCCGCACTATGACGTCATAAGGGACCCAGCGGCAACACTACAGCGACAGAGCCGCTGCCGAGTGCCTTGTTAGCGCGGTCGGGACTCGCTTCTGCCCCGGGACGGTGATCTCCCCTGGGCGGATTTAGCGTCACGCCCCACAGTGCACGTCACCCGTGATACGGCGTTCTTATAGGCTGGCATATGCGTGCGCGTTATTAGTAGGAGGACTGCCAGAAAGCACCAATGGGAAAGCAGCGTTGTCAGAAAGACAATGACTTCAGAGGCGTCATCCCTGCCAATCATTTGGTAATGGCTTCGCCTCCGGCTACGTTGTCGACAAGGATCAATGGCTAATTTCGATACGATCGAACAGCTGCATCAGCGTCGAACACGTACTGTGGTCACGGCATGTCATGTCGGCAGAGTGGACTGGCGGCTGACCAGGCCAGCGCCTGATGTCCGCCTGGACTGGCGGCTGACCAGGCCAGCGCCTGATGTCCGCCTGGACTGACGGCTGACCAGGCCAGCGCCTGATGTCCGCCTGGACTGGCGGCTGACCAGGCCAGCGCCTGATGTCCGCCTGGACTGGCGGCTGACCAGGCCAGCGCCTGATGTCCGCCATCTGGATGTAATGCAATACCGGCTGGCCAAGACCCACGATTCGTTGGAAGGGTTCGGAGGGCTCAAACTACGGGAGATGCACCATTCGAAAGCTCAGCTCACGCAGAATTTAGCGATGTAAGTTTGTCAAAAATCTGTCGATGTTTTTTTAATCGACATTTTGTCCGAATTCGCGCCCATTTCGTTTGGCCAGAGCTATGGTATGGCGAAAATGCAGACCAATGGCATGTCTACCGATTCGTCATGCTCTGCACGATAAGGTCTCATAGAATGCAAAGCCATTAGATGGTTTGATTGGTTGCACGGCTGCATCAAAGCGAAGCGCTCCCGGAGTCGGCACTACGGTGCACTCCCGCCCGCGTCTCACACGCAGAATCGCCCCTCGCGACACGCGAGCTGAACACTGCTCGCCGCCGATTCGGCTTACGGAGCGGGCTTTCGGCCAGTAACGGACAAACTGTGCATCACATTTTGAAAAACCTAGCTCTGTCCACTAGCTCAGCTATTCAACGAGATCGTGACAAATTTCCAGCCACCTCCGATCGCTACAAATGGTACTTTTAGACAATTGCATGCACCATATTTGCCAAACGTAAAAAGTTGGTCGAGCCGGGCCGGCGCCCAGTCCCGGTCAGAGGCAAATATGGTGCATACAATTGTCTAAAAGTACCATTTGTAGTGATCGGAGGTGGCTGGAAATTTGTCACGATCTCGTTGAACAGCTGAGCTAGTGGACAGAGCTAGGGGTTTTCAGCATGCGATGCACCGTTTGTCCGTGAATGGCCGAGGGCCCGCTCCGTAAGCCGGGCCGGCGGCGCGCAGTGCTCAGCTCGCGTGTCGCGAGGGGCGATTCTGCGTGTGAGGCGCGGGCGGGAGTGCGCCTTAGTGCCGACACCGGGAGCGCTTGGCTTCGATGCAGCCGTGCAACTAACCAAACCATCTAATGGCTTTGCATTATATGAGACCTTGTCGCGCAGAGCATGAAGAATCGGTAGACATGCCATTGGTCTGCGTTTTCGCCATACCATACGCGATAGCCCTGGCCAAACGAAAGGGGCGCGAATTCGGACAAAATGTCGATAAAAAAAGGCCCTCGACAGATTTGCGAAAAATGTATATCGCTGAATTCCGCGTGAGCTCAGCTTTCCAATGGTGCATCCCCCGTAGTTTGAGCCCTCCGAACCCTTCCAACGAACCGTGGACCACACGTCCGTGCCACCGCGCCAGGCTGGCCGCCGCACAGCAGCAGGCCCCTGTTACGGCGCAGAGTCCCGTGAGGCGGCCAGCAGAGGAAAATCATCAGAGCCCTCTGCAAGGAGTTCAAGACGAGACCGCATAACGGTCGATAACTCTACACTGCAGTTGTGCCTTTAATAATAAATCCACACTATTTTATGCTAATGGAAATGGCCTGAGACATGCTTGAGAACCAGAACCGCTGACCAAAGGTCTACCTTTAACCCCTTTTTCAGCATTCACCATCGCTGTCTGGCCCTAAACCCTCCGATTCACCACCGCTGTCTGGCCCTAAACCCTCCGATTCACCACCGCTGTCTGGCCCTACACCCTCCAATACACCACACCACCGCTGTCTGGCCCTAAACCCTCCGATTCACCACCGCTGTCTGGCCCTACACCCTCCAATACACCACACCACCGCTGTCTGGCCCTAAACCCTCCGATTCACCACCGCTGTCTGGCCCTAAACCCTCCGATTCACCACCGCTGTCTGACCCTAAACCCTCCGATTCACCACCGCTGTCTGGCCCTACACCCTCCGATTCACCACCGCTGTCTGACCCTAAACCCTCCGATTCACCTCCGCTGTCTGGCCCTAAACCCTCCGATCTCCGAACCCTCCGATGTTCTGCGGATGGCACGCCCGTATCTCGATAAATCCAAGTCACGTACCGTACGGGGCTATCAGACCACAAATGGGAGCCGACTAGTTTTGGTGTGAACCGAAATGGCCCTCCTCAATATCCTGGCAGTCGGTGAGAGCAATATATTCTACGGGGAGGTGGTGGACCAATACGACATTCTCCAGAGCTGGTTTTTATTTCATCTTTGAACCGAGAGCGCGTATTTCAGTTGATGAAAGGGAAGGATCGACGTACGCGAAATACGATTTCAAAATGCAAAAGGTGCCTGAAGTGTTAAAAATAATTTCAAGATCACGTTGTATTTTGATTGAGTATCAGCTTATATACACAAAACGTAGGTGCATTATAACGACTCTTGCAGTGTTATGGCACGGCCCTGATCAGCGGATCCTATTCAATGTATTGCAATGTTAGGCCGACATACGGCTTGAAATACTTATAACGCGCGTCTCCACCGGGTTACATATTGTACCTTTGCGCAGAGACATAATTATTTCCCGCATATAATGTCACCCTCACCACCACCAGCCGTTATTGCATTGCATCCTATTCCCTTAGAACAGCCAAGCTCTCACTGCACCTTCAGGCATTCATTACGGCGACGTGAGTCTGCAGAGCGACACGGGAGCCATACTACCGCCATCCGACCAGGCTACCAGGCAACCCAACCGCCAACCGGCAACCAGGCAACCGCCATGGTACCAGGCGACCACGCCGCCACGCTATGCTACCGCCATCCGACCAGGCTACCAGGCAACCCAACCGCCAACCGGCAACCGGCAACCGCTATGGCTACCAGGCGACCACGCCGCCACGCTATGCTACCGCCATCCGACCAGGCTACCAGGCAACCCAACCGCCAACCGGCAACCAGGCAACCGCTATGGCTACCAGGCGACCACGCCGCCACGCTATGCTACCGCCATCCGACCAGGCTACCAGGCAACCCAACCGCCAACCGGCAACCAGGCAACCGCTATGGCTACCAGGTAACCACGCCGGTCAGAGGGTAACCACACCAGGGGGCTACCAGGTAACCACACCGGTGAGCATCAGATGGAGCAGCACTAACAGATTGAGCGACACTAATCTAACATTATGTTACCACGCGGGCAATGACGCCCTAGCAACGACGGGCAATATCTGACGAGCGTGCTACGAGCGTGCTACGAGCGTGCTACGAGCGTGATACGAGCGTGATACGAGCGTGATACGAGCGTGATACGAGCGTGATACGAGCGTGATACGAGCGTGATACGAGCGTGATACGAGCGTGATACGAGCGTGATACGAGCGTGATACGAGCGTGATACGAGCGTGATACGAGCGTGATACGAGCGTGATACGAGCGTGATACGAGCGTGATACGAGCGTGATACGAGCGTGCTACGAGCGTGCTCCAGGTACATCTCGGATCATTTGAGGTTGCAGATCAGAGGCCAATTTCACAAAGCAAAAATATTTGTAATTACAAAGAATTTATAGGATCTAATAATATCACTTAGGATCAGTAGAGCAACAACAATACGTCTGGAGTATTGTGGCTAATTTTAATATAAACTACTGAGTAGAATAATAATGGCAGCAAGCCAATCGAGATAATGGACTTTTGAAGGAAAGCTCCTGACGGCTGACATTTATCCGATTTTCAACATGGTAAGTTTCTCGAAACCCATCAGCATAGAAACACAATTTATATCCAGCCATTATCCAGCGCAAAATTCAGTGTACCAGCCCAGTGAACAGTGAACAACACTTCTATAAATATAAGAGTCCCAGAACACCATTTCAAACATGGCATTTCCTTTAAATGTAATTCCCTTTCACACGACATTTTGAACCGATACATTTTAAGTATTTCTAAATGATCACGAGGGCTAGCTACTAGTGCAGTGTACTACATCATATGCAATGCACGAGAGAGTGGATGAGCGGCCATGATGAATACATAAATAAATAAACCGATATGCATTGCGCAATGCAGCTAGTTAGGACTCATGGAATCTACCCTCAGCTGGACCTAGCTCTCACGAGTCATAGACGATGGCACTTTAGACCGACCAGAGCAATCGAATCATCGTCACCCTTCTTGGCAATACGGTGTTATCGGGGTCAGGGGATTCCCCTCATTACGGAGATATTTTCCTCATCAACAGACCTCCCGGCGACAGGCCCCCGATTCCCAGGTGACGGGACCCCCACAACACGCCTCACCACAGATTGGACGCAAGACAGGCTGACTAGCTCCCCTGGCGGTACTGCCGCCCGCCCCGACCGACCGACCCCGTCACTCACAGGTGATGTGGGGGTCCCGTCACTGCTACTCACAGGTGATGTGGGGTCCCGTCACTGCTACTCACAGGTGATGTGGGGGTCCCGTCACTGCTACTCACAGGTGATGTGGGGTCCCGTCACTGCTACTCACAGGTGATGTGGGGGTCCCGTCACTGCTACTCATAGGTGATGTGGGGGTCCCGTCACTGCTACTCACAGGTGATGTGGGGTCTCGTCACTGCTAGTCACATGTGATGTGGGGGCCCCGTCACAGCTACTCACAGCTGATGTGGGGGTCCCGTCACTGCTACCCACAGGTGATGTGGGGGTCCCGTCACATCTACTCACAGGTGATGTGGGGGTCCCGTCACAGCTACTCACAGGTGATGTGGGGGTCCCGTCACATCTACTCACAGGTGATGTGGGGTCCCGTCACATCTACTCACAGGTGATGTGGGGGTCCCGTCACATCTACTCACAGGTGATGTGGGGGTCCCGTCACATCTACTCACAGGTGATGTGGGGGTCCCGTCACATCTACGCACAGGTGATGTGGGGGTCCCGTCACATCTACTCACAGGTGATGTGGGGGTCCCGTCACAGCTACTCACAGGTGATGTGGGGTCCCGTCACATCTACTCACAGGTGATGTGGGGGTCCCGTCACAGCTACTCACAGGTGATGGTGGCTGTGCACCCGCTTCACGTCCCGCTCCTCGACCAGCGGCGGACTCCTGTACCACACCGTTGTATTGTACCGTCGGAACCGCTTCAGCTCCACAGCTGACGGTGGCCGGTCCTTCTTGAAACTCAGCCGGCGTCTGATGGGCGCCAGACGTCCCTCCATGGCGTCCTGGGCCCGGAGCGAGGCACCTGCCGGCGGCGGCGACCGCGCGCACCGCCGCTGTGCCGCCCGAGTATCGGTCAGTGGACGGCCAGATCGATATCCAGCGCGGCCGCAGCCACCACTGATTACGCGGCCCGTGGACGCCGGTCGCGACTGCCCGTATAGCTAGCAACGTCGGCGGCGACGACGACGACGATGGCAGCGGTGACGACAGTGACGGCGACGGAGGTGACAGAAGCGTCGCACACCGTGACGAGCCGAGGTGCGACACTGACACCTCCGCGGCGCCGCACACGCCCGCCGCGCGCGCCGCGCGCAAGCCCTAATCTAATCACGATTCCACCACCCTATTACGGCTCAAATCACCTGTCAGCCGCACTCGGCTCACAGCGACCCACGCCGCGTCCGCCAGGGGCGCGCTCAGACACCCCGGGGGCGAGCGACAAACAGGCGGGGTGACACTTTCTGTCCAGGTTTGTCCTTCTTTCACGCGGATGTCATGGCCCTACATTAGCGGCGGCGATTGGCTTGGATTTCTGGCTGGGTATTGTTGCGGAATGGGTGGACGACGGACGGTCCTATTCTACCCTCATGATCGTATTGATCGCCCGGAGAGACGGACGGGGTCGTTCAAGTCGACGGTGACGTCACACGGCCTGCAATCAGTTCGCCAGTGACGTCACCAGACGTACCCGGAGACCGGAGGCGTGACGGACCTACAGGGTTCCGTGATGGTCTCTTACATTGCTGCCTGCTGGCGACACGGCGCTCTCCATCACTATGCGTGGTTACTGACGGATGGAGCTAGTGTCATCAGCGGTCGGGTACCATTCTTGATCTGCCGCATCAAGTGAAACAACAAGTACTTATAAGATTCAGACAAATAAGATAGGAGCGTAGTACGAATACGATGGAGTAAGATAACAGTAAGATGCAGATGATCGAAATGGTAATACCATCAGCCAATAGTCATGACAAATCAATGCCATTTATTTAATTTATATTGATTAATTTGACTTAGCAACTTTGCAAGTTGCAAAGTCAAACACAATTTGATAGACATGTGATTTTCTTATTTATAAAGATTAAGACAATTTCAGCAAACTTATTATCCATTCCGGAATGAAGGAAAGCACTCACATATTAAAGTTTAAACTCATCAGAAACATGACTGGGTTGTATTATCAGTGATAAATGCCACCACCAGAGTTCCAATAGCCATGACCACTGGTTTGCGTCTTCCTTATGTTCAGGAGTGTAGTTTCCTATTCTAGTTGTCTAGTTGGGGGGGGGGGGGGGGGCTTCAGCCCCCCCCCAACTTTGCTTCAGCCCCCCCCCAACTTGGACGAGAAAGTGGGTCAAATCCGGGGAGAAATCTGCATTTTTGTGGATTTTGATGATACTTTAAGCGATTTTTCCCAGCTCAGCCCCACACTTTTCTGGAGAAGCTGCTTATGTTATGTATGGTTTGAGATAAGCTGCAGATTTAAACAACCCAGGCTTATAAAGCGTTAGCTGCGCCAACTTCGACATCAACACTTCTTTAAATCCCACCTCAACTAGGCTGTGAATTAAATATAAAAGGAATGAAGAGCCGTAGAGATGCAATGAGCAGTAATTGGATTTTTTCCAAAGAACACCGCTTCAGCGTTTTAGTGTTTCGGTCTCCTCGTTTGCCTTTCAGAATAATGCATCCACCCAGATTTCCGAAACAGCCGTTCATTATTCAAATGAGGTTCAGCTTCTGAATGGGCCTTTTAGTCTTAAGTTGTTTTGAGAATCTCCCCGGAATAACAGGTACAGTGGTCTAAAACGTAACTCAGCGTGCAAACAAACGCACAAACAATTAAACTTTGGACAAACAGGCGAGTAAACAATGGGTAGCATTTTCGATCCACTCCCCATTTACATCTTGCGAGCCAGGTCAGAAAATACTTCGATGGGGCATCCTGCACGATCTCTGTGTTGATTTCTCAGATACCGATCGGCTTTGGCTCTACACGGGTCCGTGCGTCCCCCAGCTGAGCACCTGACCTGACAGACAGCGGAGCACCTGACCTGACCTGACAGCAGAGCACCTGACCTGACCTGACAGCGGAGCACCTGACCTGACCGACAGCGGAGCACCTGACCTGACCTGACAGCGGAGCACCTGACCTGACCTGACAGCGGAGCACCTGACCTGACCTGACAGCGGAGCACCTGTCCGAGAGGCAGTGCTGGACTGAAGTAGAGCACCCGATCCTATCACCGCTCCGATAGTATATGCCCGCACGCGTGCACCGGGCTCGGCTAGTGCACGAGTACCCGATATTCGATCACGGCCAGTTTTGCGAGTAATGCCTGACCGTGCCGGGGCGCAGCTGGAGCGGCTGATCGTATCATTGCAGACGGACTGCACACTGCACACTAAATAGAGTTCGGCGGGCACCACAGCAAATTACACGGTGCAGAGCCAATACCAGCGGCAAATTATACACTGCACAATACACACATCACTGGAATGCACTTTCATTCCGGGACAAAATATCGGTTGACGAATTTGGAAGGCAAAGTGGCGATTGTACAAAAATCGAGTGCGCAAAACATCGAATAGGAAAAAATACAGATTGATTGGAAAAATATCATTTCCGAAAATATCGAAATCGGTAAATATCGGGCGCCAAAATGTCGAGCAGAAAAATATCGACGGACAATATATGGAGAATAGGGGCACCGTAATATCCGGTTGACCTCAACTGCGTCAGCTGGTCAGACCCTCCGCGACCCCGCCTTCAGATTGACAAATCCCCCTAGGCGTCACCTGGACGACCCGGATGTCTCCTGCGACACCCCAAACTATCATCTCGCCGGCGGCGCCAGCGCGCAAGGAGTTTAATTAAAACTCGGGTGAGGAGTTCCAAGCCACTGGGCTCCTTGAGCAGCTGGCGGATCTGCCAAATAACCGGCCTGGCTAGTGGTGGGGTGGAAGGCAGGTTCAGCACTCAGCAGGCGCCGGATACGGCATTCAAAGTGTTTTATTTTTGACCGGAGAGACGAACATGGTCGGGAAATGAGACGTCATCTGAAGCCAATGCCAGATGTTCTATGGAACCATTCTGAGCTCACGAGGCTGTGAGGTTGAGTATATGTGCGGTCGCTGTTCACCATTGGATGGGACATGTAGCAGAGCATTTAGGTAATTTATTTATGCAAGGAAAGGCTCTCTTAACCATTCTATTCAAACGTAGGAACATTCTCCCTGAAATAACGTCCGTAAATGTTATCGGTGTGCTTCCATCCACCCGATTCGTTGACATCTGTCGAAGTGGTAGCCAGTGAGCATGCATTTTATGTCGGTTCTGTTGAGTGCTGGCTCATTAAGTAGGGTTCATCACTGAAAATGAACGTAATTATTCGTTGGATACTGTTCCATTATATTTCTGTCAAATCTGATTGTGACGTCGTTTGTTAAAATATTTGCTTTATCCATGCCCACTGCCCAGGAAGCTGTTTCAGGTGTAAGTTGCAGCTAAAATATACGGCGATGTCACAAATATCACGCAGTTCACATCTACTGTTGTGCCGGCAGTGCTCATCAGGACGGTACTGCTGCTTTACCTGGTATCCTCCAACAGAGATAGGACGGCATCAGACACCACCAATCGTGTTGAGTCTGCAGATCAGACAGCGACGAAATACTTACCTGGAAACAAAGAGACACTGGGTTAGGTAAATGCAATGCCACCAAACACTGCATGCACATCTTCGACATAATATTATCAAGATACTTTACCATTAAAATACACAAGTAAAGGGCAAAATCATCAGGTGCGCAGCTTTCGGGGAAAAGTCTAATCAGTGAAAACACGCAAGTAAATTTGTCCTCTGTATCCGAAAACATTACTTACCAGTAAGGCGCCGTAGTTGGCGATGAACGAGCGAGCGCGAAGGAAGTGTATGGGGAATTTCAACTCGATCGGGAAAGTAGTTTCTGAGATACAAAAAAAGGTGCGCACGTGCGCACGTGCAGAGGCACCCCACCATTGACTCCTGAGAAAGTGGGGGCTGAGAAGTCCCTAACCACACACCAAATTTGAACACAATCGGCTCAGCCGTTCCTGAAATATAGAATAGAAGTGTGCACGTGCGCACGTGCAGTCACTCCACCCCTGAGTTATGTGAAAGTGGCGGCTGAGGGGTCCCTAATCACACACGGAATTTGCACATAATCTGCCCAGCCGTTGCGGAGTTATTGCGAGAAAACACTTTTCAACACCCCGCACGCGGCACGCGCCACGCGCCACACGCAGTGGTAGTCCACATGAGTCGGCACTGGTCTCAGGCCAGGGTAGGTTAGATGGGGCTGCTCAGAAAAGAAGTCCGCTTGTCAATCGGACTTGCGGTTGCAGAGATATGAGCTTCTCAAAAGCGTCGCCACGGGTCGGGTCGGGTCGGGCCGGGCCGGGCCGGGCCGCTCATAATCAGATTTTCCCCATACACCACGGAAGGACGAGCGAGAAGCGCTCGTAATCATAACAATTTTAAGGCCCTGCAAAGCGGTTGATATTTGTAGCGCACCATACCGATGAAACCGCAAATAAAAAAAATCCACTGGGAACAAATGAACAAGGCTGCAGTGACACCAAGGAACAGAAGACATTCAATACGCAGACAGAGGGAGTGCCAAGCCTCCGCATAACTATAGTGGTCATCAATACATTATTTAGTTGCATATAATGTATTTATATAGATACCCTTGCATAAACATGTGTGCAGCAGCCCCTATTGTTCACAGCATTGAGCTATGTTGGCAGGGATGCCTTATTGCCTTACGGCATATGAAGAATTCAGAGGGCAGTAATACTGATTTACGGCAAATACTTGCGACAAAGAGTTGCGTACACAGGCGTATCTCTCTTCTCAGCAGAACGCAATGTAAGTATTTCTGCAAACCGACAGACGTACCGACCCGCCCGCTCGTACCGTACTGACATATCACATGTTATCATGTATTCCAGTTATTGCCTGCTCTGGGACCAATAAACAGCGGCGTTGCACCCTTTCAAACATACGAGAAACACCTAGAACAAGTTCAAGCTTGGTTGAGTAAAGCACACCCACGCGCTTCAATTCTCCAACGAACGGTTTACGGTGCCTACAAAACATCTGTTTGACGCCTCCCGAGTCATCCCTCCCCCACCCTCCTCCGACGAGCGACACGGAAGGAAGTGGGGCGCCGACTATTACCGGACACGGAAGGAGAAAGGAGTGGGGCGCCGACTATCACCGGACACGGAAGGAGAAAGGAGTGGGGCGCCGACTATCACCGGACACGGAAGGAGAAAGGAGTGGGGCGCCGACTATCACCGGACACGGAAGGAGAAAGGAGTGGGGCGCCGACTATCACCGGACACGGAAGGAGAAAGGAGTGGGGCGCCGACTATCACCGGACACGGAAGGAAGTGGGGCGCCGACTATCACCTGACACGGAAGGAGAAAGGAATGGGGCGCCGACTATCACCGGACACGGAAGGAATGGGGTGCGGATTATCACCGGACACGAAAGGAATGGGGCGCCGATTATCACCGGACACGAAAGAAATGGGGCGCCGACTATCACCGGACACGAAAGGAATGGGGCGCCGACTATCACCGGACACGGAAGGAGAAAGGAATGGGGCGCCGACTATCACCGAACACGGAAGGAGAAAGGAATGGGGTGCCGACTATCACCGGACACGAAAGGAATGGGGTGCGGATTATCACCGGACACCAAAGGAATGGGGCGCCGATTATCACCGGACACGAAAGGAATGGGGCGCCGACTATCACCGGACACGAAAGGAATGGGGCGCCGACTATCACCGGACACGAAGGGAATGGGGCGCCGATTATCACCGGACACGAAAGGAATGGGGCGCCGATTATCACCGGACACGGAAGGAAGTGGGGCGCCGACTATCACCGGACACGGAAGGAGAAAAGGATGGTGCGCCGATTATCACCGGACACGAAGGGAATGGGGCGCCGATTATCACCGGACACGAAAGGAATGGGGCGCCGATTATCACCGGACACGAAAGGAATGGGGCGCCGATTATCACCGGACACGAAAGGAATGGGGCGCCGACTTTCACCGGACACGAAAGGAATGGGGCGCCGACTATCACCGGACACGAAGGGAATGGGGCGCCGATTATCACCGGACACGAAAGGAATGGGGCGCCGATTATCACCGGACACGAAAGGAATGGGGGCGCCGACTATCACCGGGCACGGAAGGAATGGGGCGCCGACTTTCACCGGACACGAAAGGAATGGGGCGCCGACTATCACCGGACACGAAGGGAATGGGGCGCCGATTATCACCGGACACGAAAGGAATGGGGCGCCGATTATCACCGGACACGAAAGGAATGGGGCGCCGACTATCACCGGGCACGGAAGGAATGGGGCGCCGACTATCACCGGTAGCCATCTTAGTGCCGATACAAGTCATGAAGAGCTAATGCCGAATGGAAAACCTAGCACCGATCGACAACAGCTGTACCGTTTAAGGCTCAGCTCACAGCTGAGGTACCCGCTTCTGGTCGTCTCAACTGCAGTGACTGTGTGCTCAACTACAGCGTGAGGTGCCCGCTTCTGGTCGTCCCAACTGCAGTGACCGTGTGCTCAACTACAGCGTGAGGTGCCCGCTTCTGGTCGTCTCAACTGCAGTGACCGTGTGCTCAACTACAGCGTGAGGTGCCCGCTTCTGGTCGTCCCAACTGCAGTGACCGTGTGCTCAACTACAGCGTGAGGTGCCCGCTTCTGGTCGTCTCAACTGCAGTGACCGTGTGCTCAACTACAGCGGTTGCGTGTTCAACTGCAGCGGCAGTGTACTCTACTCTGGCGGACTTCCACTCAACTACAGCGACCGAGCGTTCAACGCTCGTTTGAACTACTCAGCTGTCAGGAAACGGCAGCGATAAACCACGTGATGTACATTGTACAGCCGCCGTAGAGACGTTCTATGAGGTCGTTCATTCCCGTGTCTTGGTGGTAATGAGACAGGATCAAGGAGCTGAAATGCAATTATGTTTTCCATTACCTCAGTGCATTTTGCTGGGAGAATTTAGGACCTATAAGGATTAAACCACAGGCACATAGAAAATGGAAACAAGTGGGTATGACATATTCATGCGTTGCAGTTTGGAATTCCAACGATATTGCTCAAGGTTCAGTGCAGATATTCTATTCCAGCTCGAGGTGCTCCTGAATGCATGACATCGCACCAGGTATGTGCCATGAGGCCCTCACAGTCGCGCTGGAGTCTTCAAACATAAATTGAAATACATAATCCATGCATCAAACGCGGCGAAGACAGCTAATCAAATAGAACGGCGCGCCGGTACCATATCATTGGTATGCTGCATTGTGTTGGAAGCGCCCAAACGCCAGAAATAATTGAGTGCTTGCGTCATTTCCAAATAACTGGCCTGTCTGCTGACATCGAGCAAGTGGGGGAAAACGGCTAGCGATCTGACGAAAGAGGACATTCCGAATCGTCACGATGACGTGCGCTCCTAAATTCCAGCAGGGCCAACCCTGTTGATCACAGCTGCTGCACCAGGCGACTTCAGGCGAATTGACTGGGTACCATAGGCGTACACAAGTGTGTGTGTGTGTGGGGGGGGGGGACAATCCCCCCTCCTCTGAAGGTCTGTATGTGCCCCCTTTGGTGGAAAAAAATAATTATTTTTTTTAAGAGAGAAAAATGGTGAAAATATGGCCTTTTAAAAATATAGTGAGCCAAATCCGGTGAGTTTTTTTTTGGTGGGGGTACTCTATACCCCCCTGAGCAAAAATTGCCCCCTCCTGTAGTGAATCCTGGGTACGCTACTGCTGGGTACTGCCCAGAATCCAATGCTCTCTGGAGCTTATACCAGACACCATAGACTAGCTGCAGATTGTGCAGGGAGGTGATCGGTCCATATCAACCATCTGCCGCAGTGCCGCCAGTGAGTGTGGCAGATATACAATCTGCTGCACGGCTTCAATGATGCTATTTTGTATCCAGTCTTTCCAGGTTTGGAAGCTCATCTCTTTCCTTCAATATCCCCAGACCGAACTATAGCATTGCGTGGTTTCCTCGCAGGACTACCATCAGGTAGGTAGTAGGTACACAACGCATTTAAAACGTCAACAACGATGCGTAGGCTGCCACAAACCCTCTCCAAGGAAGTTTCTGCCCAGGTTTATATCACATCCTATTCAGTAGGAATCCCTTCATCTTCCATTTTCATTTCAGAAGTCTGTATTTTTCGTATACCGCACATTAGTTTCCGCAACGCCCCTCAGCCTCAACAATCTACTCTCGCTTCTCAGTTCCCATCCGGGGCGGCTTCATACACCCTCTGTCAAACTTGAGAGACGCTGTCAGGCCTCTAATCACCGCTGTCATTGCCAGCTGCAGCAAGTCACAGTGAAAAGCCGGCGAAACTCATTTACCCAAATTAATCACAAAACGTTCCATCTGAACGGAAGACGGGCGGAAAACTCTGTTCCTTTGACGAGAAAAAGAAAACGGCCGTTCCTTACAATACACTGGCGGCGCAGGCAGAAAATAGCAGAGAAACAGCTCACCGCGCTATCTGAATTAACTGAGTTAATCACATTTCTCTCCGAACCCTCAACGCACGAATCAGAACAGATCCCGATACCTTTGCTGAGTAACACCCAGTGGTAGATCTAGGTTTCGAGTTTGGGGGGGGAAATTCCAAAAAGTCTCACACAATTCTGAAAACTCATCGGATTTCGCTTGCTAGCTGATAGCTGATTTAAAGCAAACTTTCCTGAGTAAAAGTTGCTTAGATTTGCTTCTATATCAGGAAATGTGTCAATTTTGCGCCGATTTCAGGCGGTTTTAGGGGGGAATTGCCCATTTTGCCCAACCGTAGATCCGCCACTGGTAACACCGTCGTCCTGTCTGCGACCCCACACTGAGCCGTGACATCACATACCGATCGTGACTAACTGCCACGAGACACCACTGACCCCGTGTTGACTCTCCAGTCTCCACAGTTCACACAGCCGCCTCACGCCGCCAACTATCGTGTGACGTCACTGAAAGCCACCGTGACGTCACCGAGGGTCGCCGCGGGGGGCGGCTGCGGCACCGAGCCGAGACGAGTCACCTGCGGGTGGGGCGTGGCTCCGCATGGCCGCCAAGTGGCTCCGCGTGGCCCCGCGTGGCCGCCGTGTGGCTCCGTGTGGCTCCGCGTGTCTCCGCGTGGCTCCGCGTGGCTCTTCGTGGCTCCGCGTGGCTCCGCGTGGCTCCGCGTGGCTCCGCGTGGCTCCGTGTGGCTCCGCGTGGCTCCGCGTGACTCCGCGTGGCTCCGCGTGGCTCCGCGTGGCTCCGCATGGCTCCGCGTGGCTCCGCGTGGCTCCGCGTGGCTCCGCGTGGCTCCGCGTGGCTCCGCGTGGCTCCGCGTGGCTCCGCGTGGCTCCGCGTGGCTCCGCGTGGCTCCGCGTGGCTCCGCGTGGATCGCGCGATAGAGACAGTTAGCAGCGTTGAGTGTCGCCGAGATATCAGATACAATCCGGGGCACTCACACACGGTGGCTTTCTGTGAGTCCGGGGGGGGGGCACTCACACACGGTGGCTTTCTGTGAGTCCGGGGGGGGGAGGGAGTATCATCCTGCCACACCCCCGCCGAGATGTATCCGGAATATTGCTGTCTGCATGTGCTGATAGGCGACAGTGACGATCGATTTCCGTAGATAAGTTAAGCGTTTGTCGCCAAAACACTTCGTCATTTGGCACTCAGTGACGCAGGCACTCTATCTTCATGGTTTTATTTTAAAGCTGCGACAATGGTATTCACTCAAGGAACATGAGCCGTTATTTATATGCAAAACAGTAATTATTTGAAAATAATCATAGATGCTATTAACCAGGGGCGTCGTTTTTTGCAAATGATTGGTAGGGCCCCAATGCTAACCCTATACATTTTAAGGTCATTCTTGCCATGCAACGCCACAGGCCTAATGTACAATGTGACATTATTGGTAGGGCCCTGGCCCTACCAGGCCTATAGAAAACGACACCCTTGAAGTTGACCTTTAGCCCAATCCTGGTTCCCCCCCTTTCATAGCCTCGTCAAACAACTGGATTGGTTTTTATAAGCCAGCTGCTCCGGTAGCACGTATAAGCCATTTATAACTGTCAGTATCAGTTCAGGTTCCATTATCTGGTTAGACAGCATGAACCATGGACCAGATCAGAACAGTCCAGGTTTGATATAAATTTAGTGTGAAAATCAGAATTAATGACATGTTAAAATGTCTCGAATTCAGGACCCGATGAGCTTCATCTATGATCCCGAGTTACCAGATCCCGAGATCCACTTGTGACTGTAATCTCATTTCACCGGTATATTTTGGTGCCGGTAGTTTCACGTGCTCGATGAAGCGAACAAGTGTTCCTCGCATCGTCTGACTTTGCGGCCACAGTTCCACTGGGCGCATGACATCCCGGCCAAAGACAGACGAGGTGGCGGAGCAACATTTAACAATTTTTCTGAGGCAAGTGACTTCTTAGCTCTACCGTCTGAGCTTCATGACTGGACTGAAATACAATTGTCATGTATGCAAATTGTTTAGGATAGGCCCTTATAATATTATTTTATTGCAAATCTATTCATTTTCTGTTCTCCTTATAATTCACCATAAGCAAATGCACCAACAAGCAAAAAACATTCGAATTATAGGTAACAGGATCGTTGACTGCATGATAGTTTGCCTACTTTTGATAACGTTTTTTTATAGACTGTATGGATCTTGATGCGGTAAACTGACTCGCTACCAGCGCCACCTATACCAGTCTCTCCTGCCACGCCACCTAGTAACCCGAATGGCCACCAGGGGTCCTTCGGTACCGAACCACCTGTGGTCTTCCCATCTACCAGCGCCCTCTAGCTCGCAAGTAGTCAGAACAGCAACACCACTCGACACACCATTCTGCCGAAAGCTGAAGTCCACAAATACCTCGGTATGATACACGGTTCGTTGCAAGGGTTCGGAGGGCTCAAACTACGGGAGATGCACCATTGGTAAGCTGAGCTTACGCGGAATTCAGCGATGTAAATTTTTCAAAAATTTGTCGAGGGCCTTTTTTTAATCGACATTTTGTCCGAATTCGCGCCCCTTTCGTTCGTTTGGCTATCGCGTATGGTATGGCGAAAATGCAGACCAATGGCATGTCTACCGATTCGTCATGCTCTGCACGATAAGGTCTCATAGAATGCAAAGCCATTAGATGGTTTGGTTGGTTGCACGGTTGCATCAAAGCCAAGCGCTCCCGGTGTCGGCACTACGGCGCACTCCCCCCGCCCGCGCCTCACACGCAGAATCGCCCCTCGCGACACGCGAGCTGAGCACTGCGCGCCGCCGGCCCGGCTTACGGAGCGGGCCCTCGGCCATTCACGGAGAAACAGTGCATCGCATGTTCAAACCCCTAGCTCTATTCAAGGAGATCGTGACAAATTTCCAGCCACCTCCGATCACTACAAATGGTACTTTTAGACAATTGTACGCACCATATTTGCCAAACGTAGCCTTTGACCGGGACTGGGTGTCAGCCCGGCTCGACCAACTTCGAGGCTGTACACGATGTGCCGTCAGAGGCCACAACGCGGCCGCCGCCGGCCGGCTGGCCGGTCAGGGTCAGGTCATGACCGGCGGCGGCCACGCTGTGGCCTCTGACGTCACATCGTGTACAGCCTCGAAGTTAGCCGTGCCGGGCCGGCGGCCAGTCCCGGTCAGAGGCTACGTTTGGAAAATATGGTGCATACAATTGTCTAAAAGTACCATTTGTAGCGATCGGAGGTGGCTGGGAATTTGTCACGATCTCGTTGAATAGCTGAGCTAGTGGACAGAGCTAGGTTTTTCAACATGAGATGCACCGTTTGTCCGTGACTAGCCGAAAGCCCGCTCCGTAAGCCGGGTCGGCGGCGCGCAGTGCTCAGCTCGCGTGTCGCGAGGGGCGATTCTGCGTGTGAGGCGCGGGCGAGAGTGCGCCGTAGTACCGACACCGGGAGCGTTTGGCTTTGATGCAACCGTGCAACCAACCAAACCATCTAATGGCTTTGCATTCTGAGACCTTATCGTGCAGAGCATGACGAATCGGTAGACATGCCATTGGTCTGCATTTTTTCAATACCATACGCGATAGCCCTGACCAAACGAAAGGGGTGCGAATTCGGACAAAATGTCGATTAAAAAAACTCGACAGATTTTTGACAAATTTGCATCGCTGAATTATGCGTGAGCTGAGCTTTCCTATGGTGCATCTCCCGTAGTTTGAGCCCTCCGAACCCTTCTAACGAACCGTGGATAGTGAATTGTATATATTAAAGTGACCGAAGCCAACGAAACGTTACGGCCTTCCCATTTTCTAGTGAGTTTCCTACGAAATTGTGGTAGCCTTTAAAAACAGTCAAGTGGGCTTCTCATAAAATTCTTATTACTCTTCCACTACACAAACAATTTTATCTAGACCTCTACCGTAAATGTGCTGGACATGAAGTTAAACATTTATCATACGAATACTGTTTATTGATCCCAGGGTACCATCGAATACTTTTCACTCTGCTACTCAAATCACCAGAGGATGATCACACCAATTGACATACATGACAGCATAACCCTGATCTTATCTCTATTTCAACAACCAGTTTTTTGGCCAGCCAGACGAAAGTGTTACGCTCAATGGAGCTGTTTCGCCCCAGCCTCCAGGCCAGTTGGAGGAGCGAATTTCGCTCAATGAAGCTGTTTCGTTCCAGCCTCCAGGCCAGTTGGAGGAGCGCATTTCGCTCAATGAAGCTGTTTCGTTCCAGCCTCCAGGCCAGTTGGAGGAGCGCATTTCGCTCAATAAAGCTGTTTCGTTCCAGCCTCCAGGCCAGTTGGAGGAGCGCATTACGCTCAATGAAGCTGTTTCGTTCCAGCCTCCAGGCCAGTTGGAGGAGCGCATTACGCTCAATGAAGCTGTTTCGTTCCAGCCTCCAGGCCAGTTGGAGGAGCGAATTTCGCTCTATGAAGCTGTTTCGTTCCAGCCTCCAGGCCAGTTGGGGGAGCGCATTTCGCTCAATGGAGCTGTTTCGTCCCAACCTCCATCCCAGTTGGAGGAGCGAATTTCGCTCAATGAAGCTGTTTCGCCCCAGCCTCATGACCCCGGGGAGCGATTTTTGCACCGCATGACTGACGAAGTCGTCTGGGCCACCACGGTCCAACAAATTGCCGAGAGGTAGGCAGCAACCGTGACATGACTGCCACCTGGGGAGTGTTCAGCGAACCTGTAGTTTAATATAATCTCGCAAGGCCAGCCTAAAATAGCTTAGGCTGCGGGAGGAAAGGATTCAGTGAGCCCATGCAGAAGCTTGCACCATATTTAATATTTATGAAACCAACACCTTCCTAAGTAAAACATTTACTATTGCACGATGCTACGACACGACACGGCAACATCGTGTCAGGTTGACTCTCACCTGGCCGGTCGCCATTCACCCGTATGTTGGCCGGGCCAATCAGCATCCTCCCGAATCCTGGGGGCTCGAGCCCGGTGCCATTGAGTTATGGCGAGCCTATGACCTTAGCTTCTCTCCCATGAGAATCAAACGGCCAACACCAGGTACTACATCACAGAACCCGAGGACTCGTTCTCCCGCCATCAGGTATATATACTATATAGCATAGATGTACCATTTACGAGCTTAAATAACGAAAACGAGACCTAACATATTATTTTCAACTAGAAACCAGGGGCGTCGTTTTCTATAGGCCTGGATGGGCCCAATCCGTACCAATGCTCATTTGGGCCTCACCAACACCCCTCTGGGCCCTTCCAATGTTTTACATTTCCTAAAAGAGATAAGACAATTTCAAAATAAAATACAAAGGCATTGGTATGAAGCATATAAAAATGTACAGCATGGACCGTGTGTGGCAATTCAAATACATACATATCATAAGTTGGCCGCAGGTGGGCCATTTGCTGCATGTCTACTGGGGCTGGGTACTGCATGTCTACTGGCGCTGGACCCCGGATGCTTAATTGGAAGCAACATGCAAGGAACACTTGTATACCAATTGACAAAAGCGTCGTCTGGCCGCTGCTAAATGAAGATGACTGATGCAGTCTGTTGCATGATGCCTAGGTTGTTGACAAAAACGATTGTTTTGATCAATGACGTGACACGCTCATCGAGGTCCATTTCACAAGCAATCATTTTTCGCAACAAAGTCGCAATAAACACCGCTCTTAAGATCTCACGCTTGATTGAATCGGTCCAGAAATGATCAAATGAAATACTTGCATGAACTAAGGACGTCTGTGCTAATCCTAGCAACGATTCGTAAGACACAGCATCGGAAATGTTCGACTTGTTTGAGGCGTCAGACGCGTTTCGAGGTCGAACATGCCCTTTTTCGAGCAAAAAAAAAGTTCTTCCAAATGGTCTTTAAGAATCACAATTCATGATTGTGGTACTCTAGAGCGTGGAATTCTCAATTCAACTGCAATTTTCAATTTGACTCTTGACATGGATCAGCAGTTACACCAAATAATCTGCATTGTTCCAATGGTGGATGTGAAAGTGCTGAAATTGTGCAAATTCGTCATGATGTATTTTCTGAACCCATGGAAGTGCTAATCTGGAAATTTGTGAAGCTTGCGCTCTGGAAATGCCGAGTCATAAACTGTGAACCTTGCACTTTTTAGAAGCACTTCTTTCCGATACAAAATGGTATTGTTCGGCCTCCGAACGCGTCCGACGCTTCAACAAGTCAAAAATGTCCGACGCTGTGTCTTACGAACCGTTGCTAAAATGCGTCTTAAATTTGCACAGGCGTTCTCAGAACACGTAAGCATCTCATTTTACCATTTTTAGGCCGATTGAATACATACTGTGATTTTGATGGCGATTTTTATATTGTGACCTTTTCCCACAAATTGCAAACTATTGAACGCTTTGCGGGTGGGAAAATGGGATCCGATTTTGCTAAAATTTTGCATGGCCTCATTGATTGTGTAATGGACTTTGATGAGCATGTCTCGTCATCGATACATTTTTTATTATTTTGAAACACCCTAGTGATGCTGCTTCTCAACCACATGGTCAGTATCACATACCCTGCAGATCCTGGTACGCCTACTCAACTAAAAACAAAACAATGAGTTTGAAAGTTTGGAATCTCTTGATTGATTTCACCGATCTGCAGTATGAACTAGTTTAAAACACAAAGAAAAACTGTAACACTGCCGGAATATTGCCGACGACTTTTATCGTTCATCGCGAGTAATCGTCATTGTCCACACCATATGTCCAGCAAGTAGCATCAGACAGCATGAGTCATGACATGGGATGGTAGTTGCATTGTTAGCTCATTTATTATTCGTCTTTCGCACATGATCAGATTCGCAACTTCGAAGTAGGTCACATACAGAGTTACAATTTTCAGTGATCGCAGGCTGTCGTGCCCAATGCCCATCTTCAGGTACATGTTATAAGTGACTACGCACGGGCCGAGTGGGCCAAAGGCTCGGCCGGGGATTTTGGCCTACTATGCTGAATTTGCGTGCATGAAATTAATATAATGTAATGTACTTGCTTAAATATTAATGTGTCGCTTTTACCCCGTTAAAAAAAACACGAAATAGACCATGTTGGACTGGGTTATATAAGCGTACTGCTGTGCCGGTCTGGGCTGCCGGTCGGTTTTATCGAAAAGTTATACTTGAGCCGGACACCATGATAAAAAGGCTGTGCGTCACAGGGATGGACAGAAGGGTGACATTTCCTCCCCTCAACCCACGAAATGGGCATCCGTGACGATATTTGAATCCGGTGATGTTGTTGCAGTGACCAAGGTGTACTTTGTTGATTCTTATTACAAAAATGATTGTCGGCTGGAGCAAAAAATTAAGTGCCTGAAATCCGAGGAGAAACTCGAATTGAGGGTAGGTTAGGTTTCGTCTGAGCGGTTGGATCCTACCAATCATTTTCGTAAAACGACACTCCTGCTAGAAGCTCATCGAAAAATTACCTTTGTCCGAATGCCCAAGCTCCCCAAGGACTCTGGTCATCAACAGTTATTTGTATTTGACCCAAAGCAAAGAATTAATTGCTGAAACATTAGCCCTAATCGCCGGTATAATTAATTCCTGTAACGAGCCTACATGCTTTCATTATAAATATGTTTGCGGCGTGTTGCCGCAGAACATCGTAGATCATCATGGAAACATTCGCCGGCCTTTACCCCGCCTCCAGTTTCCGTCGGACCGCAACACACCAATGGGGGCGTGGTTATTGTCACGCCCCCCCCCCCGGGTCACCCGCCGCCCCGAGGGAGCGTCAACACTGGATCGGTACTCACCTACCACGCCCCAAGTCTCCATCATGCTCCTGGCGCACCACGGCAAGCGGCGGGAATACACGCAATGGAAATGCAACAGCTTTTATGGTAACCTTATCGCCAGAATATTTCCACAATTACGACCATATTTTGAATTGATGTGTCACAGATAGCTCGGACTTTAAACCACTCGACCCTTTCCAGCCGGCGCCAAATTATCGAGCCGCGGAGGTCATACCAGTAATGGACTATTAACGACAAACACCACTCCGCAGGGCAATATATTTTCAAGCTCCGCGCTTGCAATGGCAATGTAATGGATCCGCATTGCGGCCACCTGGCTGCGGGGTTGCCGAGTCAGCGATGTTCCACTCACGTAGACACCAACCACAATAAATCGCCGCCCAGTTTTGTTTAGCCGGTCTGCTGGAGCGGTCCCGGGGCGGGAGAGACGGGTGACAGGGGCGGAGAGACGGGCGGCAGGGGCGGGAGAGACGGGTGGCAGGGACGGAGAGACGGGTGGCAGGGGCGGAGAGACGGGTGGCAGGGCGGGAGAGACGGGTGGCAGGGGCGGGACAGACGGGTGGCAGGGGCGGAGAGTCGGGTGGCAGGGGCGGGAGAGACGGGTGGCAGGGGCGGGAGAGACGGGTGGCAGGGGCGGAGAGTCGGGTGGCAGGGGCGGAGAGTCGGGTGACAGGGGCGGGAGAGTCGGGTGGCAGGGGCGGGAGAGACGGGTGGCAGGGGCGGAGAGACGGGTGGCAGGGGCGGAGAGACGGGTGGCAGGGGCGGAGAGTCGGGTGGCAGGGGCGGAGAGTCGGGTGACAGGGGCAGGAGAGTCGAGTGGCAGGGGCGGAGAGACGGGTGGCAGGGGCGGGAGAGTGTCACACTCCGGACGGGCGTCAGGCGTCCGCCAAGCAGCGGGTCCGGGTCCATCCAGCTCTTGCCTGCTCCCTCCGGCTGGGAAAATCCCCACCCCGGGCAGCGGGCCCGTATCCCAACCTCGGTCTGTTCCCTCATCAGGGCAGATCGTCACTGCACCGGCGGGACGCACGCTGCGAGGCACCGGCGGGACGCACGCTGCGAGGCACCGGCGGGACGCACGCTGCGAGGAACGGCGGGACGCACGCTGCGAGGCACCGGCGGGACGCACGCTGCGAGGCACGGCGGGACGCACGCTGCGAGACACCGGCAGGACGCACGCTGCGAGGCACAGCGGGACGCACGCTGCGAGACACCGGCAGGACGCACGCTGCGAGGCACAGCGGGACGCACGCTGCGAGACACCGGCGGGACGCACGCTGCGAGACACCGGCGGGACGCACGCTGCGAGGCACAGCGGGACGCACGCTGCGAGACACCGGCGGGACGCACGCTGCGAGACACCGGCAGGACGCATGCTGCGAGGCACAGCGGGACGCACGCTGCGAGACACCGGCGGGACGCACGCTGCGAGACACCGGCGGGACGCACGCTGCGAGGAACGGCGGGACGCACGCTGCGAGGCACCGGCGGGACGCACGCTGCGAGGCACCGGTGGGACGCACGCTGCGAGGCACAATAGCGGGCGGAGCGCCGAGAACGAACGCTGCTACAATGGATGATACCCGCCTCCCGTGCCCTGCTAGCCGCTAACGAGATGATGCCAGCCTCTTCGGGCAGAACACCACAGCAGACTAACTCAGCAGACAACCATATTAATTCCGCCGGGCTTGCCGCTTGGACCTTGTGGCCGCCGTTCCCTGCGTACAACCCAACAGTCACAGCGCAGCGTTGGTAGGGCCCGTGTTATTCCTATTCTTAGTCACATAACACCGTACCGCATGAGGTAACTGTGGCGCCAGAGGCCAAAGTGCAGCGCGTGTTTCGCGGACGTCACGCGGGGCGTCCACGGGTGGTTCGGTCACTAACTCCGATCTATAGAGCACCACTGTGACCTAATGGCGCTGCGGGTGGTACATGACACCAACGCTGTAGATGGCTACTGAAGCACTTTATCACATGGCACGAGAATGACGCCGAGGGCGCGGCCTCTCGTTTGTCCGACAACAGGCTGATGGAGCCAAACTCGGCTCCACCCAACCCGCTTGCAGATGCAAATTAGGTGTATATTCAGATGCGACTCACTGGGCGGCCAGCGACCTGTATATAGCCAGCCCAAGTGCCTAAGCACGACGGATGACATGCAGCCTTTATACAAGAGCGAGCTATAAAAACATCTTCACTTCCAATCAATGCGCCGCTCAAAGCAGCTGTTTGTTGTGTGGGTCATTAATAACGTCCAGGCACCGTCCGCAGACGCACACAATTTGCGTGCGATGAAGCATTCATGTACCGGCAGTGCGGTGGCCCGGTTGTGGCGTTCAGCAGCTGCCCAGGGCAGGTAGCTCATTAGTCATTAACCCGCGACTTACCGGGGGGGGGGGTATTTTTTGCCCCCTTCCCGTTATTTTGCGATATCTCCTCAACCAACACTAGTATCGTCAGCAAACTTTCACTACCTTCTTTCACATCAATTCTGCACATGTTGGCCAAAGGAAAAATATGAGGTTATGATAGGTCAACCGGGAATGACGTCAGAGTAACGTCATGTTCTGCGTTTTTTGTTGGAAAATAAGGGTTTGCGGAAAACGCTGTCAAAAGTACAATATTTCAGATAAATTCAATTGTCATATATCAAATGACTTACAGTAGACTCCGCTATCACACTGCTATCTCGGATTTTCGTGTTTTCTTGAATTTCATTTTTTTTTAGAAATCCAAATACATTTTGTTTTGTCTTTACATTTTTTTCCCAAAAAATCAGATTTATCAAAAACCGGAATATATATCATTGAGATGTGTTCGGTGAATATGTGTACCAAATTTGAAGTCGATATCTTCAAAATTGACTGACTTATGACCTTTCAATGTCAAAAATCGACCACCTCTCATAGCATTACCATGCATAAAAAATGCATTTCCGTTTTTCCTTTTTATCACAATGGAAACACAATTCTAAAGAATAGTGTTATCCAATGTTCAACCAACCTTCGGTTACTTCTATGTATATGGAACAAACAATGTTCTAAGATAATTGTTCGTGTTCTAGACGAAAAACAAACCCGTACACATGTGTTACAACGCCTAATAACCGTAATCTACAGTTTGACCTCGTGACCTCAGATGACCTTGACCTGACCCAAGGTCATAAACAGCTTAGAATGGTACTTAGAAGTGTCAGACACACGAATCATACCGATTTATCGACTGCTTATGCGTTTAATATCGCAATTTTGCGCAACAATTCCATCCATCGAGAGTCGAGACAACATGACACGGTCAAACATTTTGTCTTTGACGTGACCTGTGACGTCATCGGTGATTCTGAGGTCAACAATATTAGGTTTCTCTCGACAAATTGTCCAGGGCTATCGAATGCAGTTTAAATTTTTCAAATCAGCCGAGTAGTTCCGGAGATCCGAGGGGGGGGGGGGGAATAGCCCCCCCCCCCCAGTAAGTCGCGTTATGAAAAGTACTCCAGTAACTCGCGGGTTAACTAACCGAGCCAGCGGCGGCGGCAGCCGGCGGTGGCCACCTTACAGACTAGGACGACACATGTCAGCCAGTACGTCAGTCGGACAGCACGTGCGTCGGACAGCACGTCAGTCGGACAGCACGTTAATCGGACATCACGTCAGTCGGACAGCACGTCAGTCGGACAGCACGTCAGTCGGACAGCACGTCAGTCGGACAGCACGTCAGTCGGACAGCACGTCAGTCGGACAGCACGTTAATCGGACAGCACATCAGTCGGACAGCACGTGCGTCGGACAGCAAGTCAGTCGGATAGCACGTCAGTCGGACAGCACGTCAGTCGGACAGCACGTGAGTCGGACAGCACGTGAGTCGGACAGCACGTGAGTCGGACAGCACGTGAGTCGGACATCATGTCAGTCGGACAGCACGTCATTCGGACAGCACGTCAGTCGGACATCACGTTAGTCGGACAGCACGTCAGTCGGACAGCACGTCTGTCGGACAACACGTGAGTCGGACAGCACGTTCGTCGGACAGCACGTCTGACGGACAGCACGTCTGTTGAACAGCACGTCTTACGCCTGTTGAGCCATTAGCACACCGGTAGAGGTCGCAGAATCGGTCAGTGAAGAGAACTGACCGACCAATCGCATTTCCAAATACGGAAACAACTGCCCCGCTCCTGAAGGCACGAGCGCCCATAGATGGGCAATGGACATTGGAGCCGGGGAACACCCGGGAAGTGCGAGTCCCAGTCTAACGTCAAGCTCAAACAGCTAAGTGGCCCGTTAGCGTTTATATTCACTACGCAGCATGCGGAAGACTGCGCCAAGGCCAGATATCACGCGTTTTGAGCAGGCGTATCGCCAACAGTTATTTTGAATAATGCATACCTTCTGGACGCTTCCTAGGCAAAGCGTTTCCACAGACCGGTGCAGTGGTGGAGTAAAGCGACCACTGACCACTGACTGACCACTGACCACTGACCACTGACCAGCGCGGGTTCAGCGGGGAGTGGAAAGGTTAAAGTTGTCAAATGTGTGTGTCATGCTGTCATTTCCTTAAGCACAATGTCCAGAGTCTGAAAAACATATGGGCAAAAACGCTACCCCAGCCGACGAACTGTTGCCGAATTTATGTCGAAATTGCACGCAGCTGCCCTTATTAGACACCTTCAGTCCTTCAGTCGCACTTTTGACGGCCAGGCACACTGACATCCCCCCCCCGTCTAGACCACGGGGCAGCTCGAGCCCCCTCAGCGGGTCCCGACCGCCAACGTCGCGTCGACCCCTATGTTCAAAGCCGTCAGCAGCCGTCAGCAGCCATCAGCAGCCATCAGCAGTTGTCAGCAGTCATCAGCAGTCATCAGCAGCCATCAGCAGTCATCAGCAGCCATCAGCAGTCGTCAGCAGCCATCAGCAGTGGTCATCAGTCGTTAGCAGCCGTCGGCAGCCGTCGGCAGCCGTCAGCAGCCATCAGCAGCCATCACCAGCCATCAGCAGCCATCAGCAGCCATCAGCAGCCTTAAGCATTCGTCAGCCATCAGAAGCCGTTAGCGGCCTTCAGAAGCCTTCAGCAGCCTTCAGCAGCCTTCAGCAGCCTTCAGCAGCCTTCAGCAGCCTTCAGCAGCCTTCAGCAGCCTTCAGCAGCCTTCAGCAGCCTTCATCAGCCTTCAGCAGCCTTCAGCAGCCTTCAGCAGCCTTCAGCAGCCTTCAGCAGCCTTCAGCAGCCTTCAGCAGCCTTCAGCAGCCTTCAGCAGCCTTCAGCAACCTTCAGCAGCCTTCAGCAGCCTTCAGCAGCCTTCAGCAGCCTTCAGCAGCCTTCAGCAGCCTTCAGCAGCCTTCAGAACCTTCAGCAGCCTTCAGCAGCCTTCAGCAACCTTCAGCAGCCTTCAGCAGCCTTCAGCAGCCTTCAGCAGCCTTCAGCAGCCTTCAGCAGCCTTCAGCAACCTTCAGCAGCCTTCAGCAGCCTTCAGCAGCCTTCAGCAGCCTTCAGCAACCTTCAGAAGCCTTCAGAACCTTCAGCAGCCTTCAGCAGCCTTCAGCAACCTTCAGCAGCCTTCAGCAGCCTTCAACAGCCTTCAGCAGCCTTCAACAGCCGTCAGCAGCCGTCAGCAGCCGTCAGCAGCCGTCAGCAGCCGTCAGCAGCCGTCAGCAGCCTTCAGCAGCCTTCAGCAGCCTTCAGCAGCCTTCAGCAGCCTTCATCAGCCTTTAGCAGCTGTCGGCAGCCGTCAGCAGCCGTCAGCAGCCGTCAGCAGCAGTTAGCAGCCGTCGGCAGCTGTCATCGGCCGTCAGAAGCCGTTAGCGGCCGTCAGCAGCCGTCAGCAGCAGTCAGCAGCAGTCAGCAGCAGTCAGCAGCCTTTAGCAGCCGTCGGCAGCCGTCTCCAGCCGTCAGAAGCCGTTAGCGGCCGTCGGAGGCGGCGGTGAGTGGGCAGTCTGATCAGCAGTCACGCCGGCGCCAGTCTCCGACCCTCGGTGACAATTACCGACGCCAGCGCGACGTTCGATGTGCATTGTTCGGCAGTCTGTCGGCGGCGGCGGCCCGTCCGTCCACCAACGACAGCGACTCCGGGACGACACTAGAGGGTCCGGTGGGGGGGGGGGGGGGGATAGAAGCGGCGCTGGTGACAGGCCGACACGGGGAGGACGGGACACGCGCATACCGCAAGTGGCATTGTGGTACCACCCGTGCATTGTGTGGGCGAGATACTGCAGACCCGCCTGCACCGTGCTGAGTGAATTCTGCAGGCGGGGTGAGATGCGAGCGTTGCACTGGTGTGGTGCGTTCGGCCCCTCGCTAGCGATAGCTTCACAAGCTTTAGTTGGTCAGGCCAATACCAGGTGCGATAAGAAAGGTACGCCTGAGATGTTTGCAGAGGCAAAGCAGGAACTTAGGCAGCACCGATATAGCACCGAGGCGTTCTGGTTCCTGAGAAAAGTGCAGGCGATGACAAATCCCAGGCACAGGTGCAGCACAGCCATAGATCAGGCTAAACGGTGAACAAGCTAATAAATCCAGCCGTGGTTATATGCAAAAATATTCAGATGTCGGCACACAGCAAACAAACATCGAGTCAGTCCATCGCATGCAACTCGCCAACTGTCCAACGCTGATTGGTAATGGCACCACGCGCACTGGACGTGGGCGGGGTATTTCTGCTGTGCGCTGTAGATGGCGCTGGAGGCGGAGCACGTCGCACGGCACCGCACGTAGAGCAAACATAGGAAATCGTAAAACGAACACAGACAGTCAACAGACGCAAATTGGACTCGCATTGAAGTCTAGAACGTAAACACGGCGGCAGGAGGTTCCGGGTAAGCACAGGGGTCTGGGTCAATGGCTCAAACTAACATGGAATCGCGAGACTGCAAAGTTTGCGAAACCGTGCATAAGGGGACGTGGGACGTAATAGTTACTGTTAAGCCGTCATCCAAACCCGCTAGACCGTCGCCAACAGAGACACATTTGCATGGGTGGTTAACAGCGGCCACAACGTGCCAGTGTGGCGCGTGGTGAGTTTTATTGCCTGCTGCAGTGGAGGCAACGTCGGCTTAGACGCCCACTGTCTTGCCTCACCGCAGCTAGGTATGGTTACAAGCGTGCTTTACCCGGTGAACTCTCATGTTTAGCATACATGACGGTAAAACAAGCGCGTGGAAAGAATGTTTCGTGAAATCGCATCTCCGGATGAAGCGGCTTAATCCAGGCGCGTGCACATAAACACGATCTGCGTCGTTTAAGACTCGTGAGATATGCGCCGTGACATCTTCGTCTCTGCGAGCCGCCTGAAATGAATCTCGTCACGTCAGCAACGCAGGATAATGCTCGCGCATTGCATCTCTGCATCGATTATACCTATAATCCGCACACGGATTGCAGCAATGAGCCGACTATGAGACTTTCAGTCACGCCTCAAAGCAGTAACACTAGCTTACGTGCGTCAGCCGCGCAATATTTTTGCAAGCCATTAACTAATGAGTTGGCGATACTTAACAACATCATAATAATTGTGTAACATTTTGATTGTTTTGCTCTGAGTCGACCGATAACATGTCTGAAATATCTGCATCCCGGCGTGCCACCGTCCGACAGTGTGAGTGGCGATGGTCAACATGGCCTGCCACGGCCCCGTTGGCGCCCCATCGCTCACCCTGCCGACTGGATGGCGTCATCCTGCGGTCACGAGGACGGCGCCAGGCCACAGACGCACGCCCACCGGACACGTCTGCAGCAGCGCCGAGGCGGCGCCACCCATCCGGCCACCGTGGTATACTGTACTGTACTGTCGCACTGTCGTATACTGTCGCACGGGCCAGTGGCACGGGTCGCACGGGTCGCACGGGTCGCACGGGCCAGTGTTCGGTCAGCAATCCAAACGGTGTTACGATTCACCCCCCAAGTCATCTCAACATTCACGCTTCTTCGATGGATTTTGGAAAGTTTCGTGTGGACAATATTGTACATTTTAGCTAACTCGTCTCTCATAGAGTTTGTAAAGTTTATTTTGGATGCTTTTTTTAATTCTTGTATTTATCTATCATCTGCAGCACACAGACATATACACACCTACAATCACCTTCCAACGACTAGCATCAACACATTTAGTATTCCGTCCCATACTTCCCTCTGGTCTCTCCTCTCATCCACCATATCACAACAGGTCCGAACATACAAGCGCATCACTCCTACCGCACACCAGCATTGCGAGAATGCTCGAAATAGACTGTCATACACAGGGAGAGACATAATCATGTCTCCCTCATTTACTTCATAGCACATTTGCTAGCGCATTATCTATGCCTCCCCATATTTCATCGAACTTTCTTATTTCACAACGACTCTGTGCCATGCATTTCTCATTCATAATGTCAATCTTAAACTTGACCGTGAACAATTCCACACTAAGGTTTATATGTGCAATTATTTTGTTTTGAGTCAGCTCTCCTCTCATGGAAATTGGGAAGTCTCTTTTGGATGAAATTGTACATTTTGATTCAAGTTGGACACGATAATCTCTGCACTCCTGCAGAATCCCTCCTCCCACTCCCATCCCTCCGAGTAGACCCATCACTGCCACCAGCTCGTCTCTCACCGCTGGCACCTAACCACCGCTCCCTCATCGCCGCGCCGCACCGTTTACCGCCTGGCTATCGTCCCGATGAGCTGAGCCAATGGTCTGTGACGTCATCACTCTGACATCACCGGCCCGAGTGTCACACCGGAATGCGGAGGGACGTACCCGGCGCGGCCAGCCGTTTTGCCGCCGTGCGGGGGCTCGGTCGGAGTTTATGACCTCCACGCGGGTCGCAGCGCGGGCCGTGGCGGAGCTGCGCCGGAGCGTCAGTCGCAAATCAGCGTCTTCAGTACCTCGACAGACTGTAATCCTGTCATCTTTTGCCGGTTATGTTGGCGCCGTTCGACGGTGGGTGACGGCGGGCCGGACAGTGGTGTTTGGGGACCTGTCGCAGTAAGGTATACGGAGAGGCCATTCGCGGGCCGCCGGGTCAGCGGGAGTCAGGGTCGCTACGAAGGTCGCCCGGCTCCGGTCCGCCGCCTTGTGAACGGTACGGCTGTCTCGAGGTGGCGCAGGACAGTGTGGTGGTGATGGAAAAACGGGACTCGGTCGAAATTATGATGTTGGTTTTGGGTTCAGAATCGGTAGCGGTTAGACGCTTAGTTCAGGATTATTTCGCCGAATAGCAAAGATGTGTCTTGGTCTAACCGTACTTACGCCAGGCCAAAACCTTGTTCGACCCTGTAGTGCACAAGACACTCGGTCCGAAATCCTATACACTCAAAGGTCGCCGTGGATACATGATATATGCATTACACATGTATGCATGCATCGATTTTGCATCAGACGAAAATCTAGTAGAATCTCCATTACGCTACCAAGTAAGACACGACACGAGATTTTTAATTTATAAATTGTAGTTTAATTAGAGTTCATTAGTAGAGTTAATTAATTTAATTGGAGTTGATTAATTAGAGGTCTAAATTAGTTTATTAGAGTACTAGGAGTTTAGGTCTGTAACCATCCAAAAATGTTCCCGTCTTTCCAGGAAGCTTTACTAGGCTGCAATGACAATGCCAAATCGCTCACAGCCGCAGAGATAATACGAAATCTGAAGGGCTATTTGCAACTGACAGCCTATGCACGCGAATACGCTATCAGTCATATCCTAAGACGATATGGATTACGAGATCAGAGATGTAATCGTAATTCCATCACGCAACAATATTGATTACACCAGATAGTTATGTAGCAAATCGTATCATCTTAATCTCAGGATTCATCCGTGAAATTAACGTTTCAACTAATTGACAGAAAACCGATTGATATCAGCCATAAACAATTATCAGTGATGTGAGGCTGATTTACATCATAGTCCCAAACGCAGAAACGCGCAGTATGAGTATTATGAGTAATAATCTGTGATATCATATGCGGGTGTGATATCGTCTAACAAGCGCATCCCTGTCGGAGCGCGGTCAAACCTTTGGTGTCATGACATGGTGATTTAAATGTTATTTGGAGTCATGGCAAACATAACTAGGATCACATGTAGGCTTGCTCGTCTCTATCATATCATGAAGTATAGGCCATAACATATACCGATGGGGGGGGGGGGGCAGCGTCACTCTCTCCCCCGTAACCGCGCACGGTCCAAATACAGCGGAGCACGCAGAGGGCGACATGACCCACGGAGAAGGACACGGGGCCGCACAGGGCGACACCGGGGCAGGTGGAGAGCAACGAGGGGCCTCGGAGGGCAATACGGTCCTCTAGAGGACCTTCTCTTGTCCGGGTCCATAACACGTCATCGTAACCCTAAGAGGTCACATCCGTCCACCGGTCTCACCAGCAGCCCTTGACGTCATGCCAGCCTGAGCCCCTGACCGCCGCCGACAGCATACAGCTTCCGGCAGAGAGGGAAGCTGTGCGGCGAGTCTGTTTAGCTTCAGTGAGCTGGTTTTCGGAACGGTGACCAGTGATGCACACATACGAAGTAAGAACCAGTGACCTCGCAGGTATGAGTAAATCCCTCTAACAAGCCAACCGCCGAGGAGTCGGGGAAAAACTGTGACTGCGATGTCACCACAAGGCGGCGAGTCTAGATCAACCGCAACGTTCAAGCCTCCTAATTTTTTACATGTAGACTAATACAGCGAACCTATCGGACGACCTATATACACAACAAAACAATGGCCTCGTAAAAGATTAGGACAGAGAGATTCCCTGTATCACACCAGCGAACATACTGCTACGAAAAGCTGCGCTTTGCCAACGCTGGCAAAGCGCAGCTTTTTGTATTGTTTACACCATTGTTTTTACCTGGTAATGAATATCTACCGACTAAAGTTGATTGTGATTTTGGTAGTATAATGGAGAAATAATAACCTAGTTGCCCATTGTTACGCTGGTGGCAGTCGATTACAAATAAAAAGCAGCCTCAACGTTTGTCGTAGCAGTGCAAACATCAACCGAATCCCTTGTAATAATGTCTTGTTTTACGTGTTGCTGACTCCTTCGTGTAGCGCACCATGCAGCCAATTTGAACTTCCTGTCGTGATGCTTGGTTACGTCTTGTAAACTTCGTGCCAGAACCAAAACAGATAAGGCGCTGAGGCTGTTTGGTAATGCCATTTTACCCGGTGGCTATATTCGTGACAATCGCCGTATGGTGAAATTGCGATGTCCAAAAATAGACCAGGGCCCGGTCCCGACGAATACCCGAGACGATAAGCCTGTTTGGGTGCCAGTCCAAGGCTATATATATACTGGACTGAACACACGGCTGATACATTTTTGATTTGATACTGAATAACGCAGCGTGTGCCGTTTCGCTACCGTAACGTACGTAACGCACGCACGTCAACAGCCACCAGACAAATACACTGCCTTTGTCGTTCAAGCAAGACATGCATGACAGCAGTTGTGTGACGTGTGCATTACAGTCGTGCAGTGTAATAAGTGCTCAACACAGAAAGTACAATAAAGTGGCGTGATCACCAGGTAAAAGCACGATAGTTGCAAGGATGCATTGGGATGTATTTTACGCATCCAAGTCAAATTCATACGTATTTAACGCACATTAGAGCAAAACAGTTTTCGCAATTTAACGTTGCTTATTTGGCATTGTAAATTAATTCGAATCATGCAACAGTCAACTTTTAATACTCTAGTACATCTCACCCAAACAAATATTCGATACTTCGGATGCAATGATTTTGTCAATGCTGGGCTCGCAAAAATTGTTCTGATTACCAGTGTATTATTTATAAAGGAGGTGCAAGTTGCAACCATGTTTGAAAGAACGCGCATGGGTCCCAGTCAATCTGTGGTATCATTGTGCTTCCATCAACGCTCGAAGTTCATTCAAAATTTCAAAGCCAGAAAACAATGTAAGCCCGTGTTGTTACAAGATCGCTGGTCAGTTAGCTGGCTGGATGGCGCTCTCTGGTTTATTGACCTGGAAAATGTCGGGCAACATGCTGCTGGAAACAAACTCAATTCAAGTGACTGATCGATCTCCATGACGAAAGAGGAGTAGATAAACGTGGCTCAAGCCATATTCAAATATAACGTATACCCCATCTGTTGGCAGAACTTGGTCACCATCTTTTTTTGGTAGCAATTCGGAACACTGTTTTACTTCGACATCGACCGTGACAGCTGACAATCATTCGGACGGGCAGTGGCGGCTCCACCTCTCTCACTCCCAGCCCGCCATTCTCGAGTGGCAGCTCAATCAACTCGGCGTACTTAGAAAACCCTTCAACCACCGTTTGAAGTATGCGACAGCATTCACTCAAGTGACTCAACGTCGCTGGTAGGTTGGCAAGTGAAGTATGCGACAGCATTCACTCAAGTGACTCAACGTCGCTGGTAGGTTGGCAAGTGAAGTATGCGACAGCATTCACTCAAGTGACTCAACGTCGCTGGTAGGTTGGCAAGTGAAGTATGCGACAGCATTCACTCAAGTGACTCAACGTCGCTGGTAGGTTGGCAAGTGAAGTATGCGACAGCATTCACTCAAGTGACTCAACGTCGCTGGTAGGTTGGCAAGTGAAGTATGCGACAGCATTCACTCAAGTGACTCAACGTCGCTGGTAGGTTGGCAAGTGAAGTATGCGACAGCATTCACTCAAGTGACTCAACGTCGCTGGTAGGTTGGCAAGTGAAGTATGCGACAGCATTCACTCAAGTGACTCAACGTCGCTGGTAGGTTGGCAAGTGAAGTATGCGACAGCATTCACTCAAGTGACTCAACGTCGCTGGTAGGTTGGCAAGTGAAGTATGCGACAGCATTCACTCAAGTGACTCAACGTCGCTGGTAGGTTGGCAAGTGAAGTATGCGACAGCATTCACTCAAGTGACTCAACGTCGCTGGTAGGTTGGCAAGTGAAGTATGCGACAGCATTCACTCAAGTGACTCAACGTCGCTGGTAGGTTGGCAAGTGAAGTATGCGACAGCATTCACTCAAGTGACTCAACGTCGCTGGTAGGTTGGCAAGTGAAGTATGCGACAGCATTCACTCAAGTGACTCAACGTCGCTGGTAGGTTGGCAAGTGAAGTATGCGACAGCATTCACTCAAGTGACTCAACGTCGCTGGTAGGTTGGCAAGTGAAGTATGCGACAGCATTCACTCAAGTGACTCAACGTCGCTGGTAGGTTGGCAAGTGAAGTATGCGACAGCATTCACTCAAGTGACTCAACGTCGCTGGTAGGTTGGCAAGTGAAGTATGCGACAGCATTCACTCAAGTGACTCAACGTCGCTGGTAGGTTGGCAAGTGAAGTATGCGACAGCATTCACTCAAGTGACTCAACGTCGCTGGTAGGTTGGCAAGTGAAGTATGCGACAGCATTCACTCAAGTGACTCAACGTCGCTGGTAGGTTGGCAAGTGAAGTATGCGACAGCATTCACTCAAGTGACTCAACGTCGCTGGTAGGTTGGCAAGTGAAGTATGCGACAGCATTCACTCAAGTGACTCAACGTCGCTGGTAGGTTGGCAAGTGAAGTATGCGACAGCATTCACTCAAGTGACTCAACGTCGCTGGTAGGTTGGCAAGTGAAGTATGCGACAGCATTCACTCAAGTGACTCAACGTCGCTGGTAGGTTGGCAAGTGAAGTATGCGACAGCATTCACTCAAGTGACTCAACGTCGCTGGTAGGTTGGCAAGTGAAGTATGCGACAGCATTCACTCAAGTGACTCAACGTCGCTGGTAGGTTGGCAAGTGAAGTATGCGACAGCATTCACTCAAGTGACTCAACGTCGCTGGTAGGTTGGCAAGTGGGTCAACTGTATACATGCAACTTTCCTGTGGTGGAAAGAGGGAATTTGACAGTATAAAAAACACGATAATAATAATATGACTGAATAATGGTGATTTAAAAACACAACTATATCTTTTTGATGATGAAATCGACAACCTTGTATTTGAGAAAACACATGTCTGAGTCCCTGTCCTGAAAAAGGACCGCCGTGGTGAAGTGCCTCAAGCAGCCACGACAGAAGATGATAGACGTAGTACAGAAGAACTACGTGACCTGGTGTCACAATCCACGTTTAAACCAACTGAATTCAGTCGCATCTATCACAGTCCCGAGTCGCGTGCACGGAGACACAAAGCCGAATAAATGCCACCCGTCAACAGTGCATCCCAAATGACGATTGTCGATGCCTCGAATGGGGTGTATTAGCATGCCGGCAATGGAATACAAATGCACCCACGGGAGACCCCTAGATCATTCCAGCCCTTTACCGCGAATACCCGGGATGATTTCTACGTACCCGGCTCAACATGTCACGGGCCTCCATCCCACATCAGTACACTGCGGGACTGGAACGGCTATGTAATGACATTGCAATTCGCACGTGCTTCATGCACGCGCCAGAGAGACACGTCCGTTGACGCAATCAGCATTCCACTATAAACTGTCACCGGCTGTGTATTGATCAGGGAGACGACCGGGCCGCGCGGCCCTCCGGTCTCTGTGGACGGCTCCGACGGTCTCGGCGACAGGTCGGCCTCTCATTAGATAATGAGATGGGCGGCGGGACGCGGCGGGACGCGGCGGGGCGGGCGGTGAGCCGGGACCATCTCTGCAGCCCTGCAGACCGCCACGGCAGAGTTCTGGCCGAGACGCCCAACACCGAGCCGTAGACTGGGAAGAGTCGGGACATCGGGCTGGACCGAGAAGGAGAGGGATAGAGCGGCGGATCTGGGAGAGAGGTGAAGTCACAGCCGGAGAGGGAGATGGAGAGGGAGGACCAAAGGAACGCGGCACAGCTGCCTGGGAGGGCTGGATGGATCAAGACGGAAAGAGATGGAGAGCACCGAGACGGAGAGAAGGGGATAGAGTAGACCGAAGGAGCGCGGCACAGTTGCCTGGGAAGGCTGGATGGATCAAGACGGAAAGAGATGGAGAGCACCGAGACGGAGAGAAGGGGATAGAGTAGACCGAAGGAGCGCGGCACAGCTGACGGGAGGGCTGGATGGATCAAGACGGAAAGAGATGGAGAGCACCGAGACGGAGAGAAGGGGATAGAGTAGACCGAAGGAGCGCGGCACAGCTGACTGAGACGGAGCCGAGCTCAGGCTGCGGACCGCCACGGACATGAGCCGGCACCGAACCGTTCAGTGGTTACCCCTCATGCACCATAGATCGTGCGTGCCTGTCGAAAACCGACCAGAGCCGATTCTGCCACGATTTGACATACCATTTATGACACCAATACCGCAGCGCCGTACGCACGCAATCGCATGCCGACCAATGTATTCATTGCCAATCAATTTACCTAAAACACCGTCTACCTAAAAAAAGCACGACAGCTAGCCTTTTCGGTATGATGAATGGAGCTAGGTCTCACGAAATACACACCCGGATCTAGCGGGGACCCCTGTCGATGAGTATCAGCTCTACAAGGCAGCAGCGGACGCTACGGTGCGCCAGAGTCGCTCACAGCGCGCCCACTGCGGCAGTATACGGCGCCGCAGCCTGGTAACGACCCGCGGTACGACCCCGCCAGACGCGCCGGCCCACCGCTGCGGAGTGGAACGGGACGGATGGCGCTGGTGGCGGTACTCACAGAGCCGGCGCCTCGGGTCAGGTCGCCGGGAGCTCGTGCTCTGTGACCATACTGGGCAGATCCGCCGCACGTTGAAGGGCAGACCCGGCAGAAGGGCGCCGGCAGAAGGGTAGAGCCCACAGAAGGGCAGGAAATGACGCTAGTAGAGCACACTGGTGGCACCAGGTTCTAGGCAGCAGGGTTCTACCACGGTCTGGTGCCTCCGGGACTCACATAACTCTAGATCGGGCATCGGCAGCAGCTTTTGCGCCATGATGATGGCACATATAGAGTCTGGCCCACATCCAGGACAGTATTTAACTGGAGGAAACGGCAGTTTTGGCATCCGTCTAAAAGCGAAACAGAATTCCGCTCGTCGATTTCGGCTTGCCGGTTGCTCGCCGACGTAAGAGTAAATCGTCGGCTCGGCGTGTGTTTGTTTGTTCGCATGGTTTGCGTGGTCTCCGGGGCTGTTAACGTGGGCTGTTTACATGCCGGGCGAACGTGTTGCTAAGTTCACTCAACGCTGCAGTATAGCGCACGTAAGTAGGCACTCCGCCGCCGCAGTAAACTTTATGAAAGATGGCGCGAAGTTTCTGTTATCGTGCAGGGAAGTGTTTTACTCGGATGAAATACTGCGCTTGTTTGAACGACATCCGGGAACTCGCAGTCGCAACAAAGGAACGCCCAAACAATACAGTCTTCGCCAGTGCAAACAAATAGTTGGTCACCTGAATAGCATTGAGCTCGAATAGTAAATGGCGTGGGGAGTCGAACGATAAATATAGCTATCATTACAGCCCCACTGCAAGCATGGGATTACAATGAGATCGAGCCAAGAACGCCATAAACGCACAGGTGAAACTGGTCTCAAAAGCTTCTTTGCACTGCATTAGGAGAGCTCTGAAACGTAACAGCGCGATCACTCAAACAGCTTTATGCTACATAAGCTCCCGGATTGTTTGGTTTTATCTCGTGGCCCGAGTCCAAATTATATTATCCAGCCTGTGCAAGCCCAGATCAGAACAGGGTCGACCAAAGATCCCGGACATTTATACTTCATCGGATTAAGGGACAGGCTAAAGGTTGGTGGCCCGAATCGGGTCTCGTTCAGTGGGCCATTTACTGACGCACGAATTCACAATTACTCAAGCCTGAGGGCTGCCAAGCATAACTATGACAGTCACGATCATATTAAAGCTGAACGGGATAGCATTGCACCCACGCTGGAATTCACCTTCGCGAAGCGGATTGGGTGCCTGTCTGGTAAATTAATCAAATAATTTACCCCAAAATGCTTATTTTAAAAACAATGGTCTACGAGCTACATGCAGATTTAAGTATTCGAAGGAATTGAACACATCGTTCGCTCGAGACATCGCCCAAGACACAAGGCGCATGACACTGAAGTCACGTCACGTCACGTCACGTCACGTCACGTCACGTGTAACGTAACGTCGCGTCACGTGACACGGCACGTGCGGGCGTGACACCGATGGCGGCGGCGTCACGTCCATCGCGGCCCATCTGCATCGATCGCTCGTATCGCTTAGGAAGTGACGAACGACTGCCTGGCAGTATGTACCGCGTCGTCCACTGCCCGGCGGAGCTTTAGCACGGTCATGTCCGGTCGTATCGGGGCTCGGGAAACGTTCGGGTGTGTGTCAAAGCCGTGTCAAAACCCTTTAGCACTGTCGCGCGGCGTGCCGGGACGGGCGGCAGGGTAATATGGCGCCAAACTAGGCTGGTAGCCCGGGGTCACGCCAGGCGGCCTGGTTAGCCTGGTTTGTAGTGGTATGCTGGTACCAGCAGACCGGCTATGTGAAATCACCAGCCGGTGACCCGAGCTGATGACCTGATACTCCCGCCAGCGTGGTGTTACTGCAGCTGCCGGTCACCAATCACAACACAGGTGGGCACCCAGATTGGTTTTGGAGATAATTATTATGGCAACGGCTAGCAGCAACATTCGGCCAAAGTTCACCGAAACGGATCAGCAGAAGATGTCAGTCAATGACATTTGCTGCTCACAAACGTGTCGATATTACGTTAAGTGCGCGTTTTGTGGATGTGAAGCGTGTGTTGGGAGTTCTGCGTAGCTGGATTTTATGGAGCGTAAGCCTGTAAGTCGGCAGCCGAAATGCTCTTCTTAGGGAACACGATGGGCGAATTCCGCAGCTGTGCTATGCGGTTTAATTAAACTGGCGTGACAAATTGTCAGAAATGCAGGTTTGCAAGCATTGTCACTGGTGTTCGTCGCAACAATCACATTTCGCCGGCCCTGGAGACGCTGGGATGGGTCAGTGTGCCCGAGATGGTGTGCTGCCACGACTGTGTAACCGTGTACCGAGCACAACACGAAGACGATTCACCCTCCACACTGCGTTCGCTTTGTAAAACACGGGAGGCGGCCTCCCTGCGTCGTACCCCAGCCTCCGCGAACGGTGTTGGCTCACTGGGTGACTGCACCTCCCGCGCGTCCGGCTGACCGCCACCCAGCGGCAATTCCCCTACCGCGCGGCCGCCGCCTGGAACATGCTGCCCCAAACGGCCCCCCACGCTACCGCGCGACGTGCCTTCTTGTCCATTTTAAAACCCTGACCTATGTGACTGGCTTTCATTGTCCGCAGTGTTCTGCGTATATCCACGTTGCACCACACGATGATTGTAAAAAATAGCAAGAGGGTGATCGTCTGATAAACTGAATTCGGCAGCTTCGTGTTGCACCCATTTACAGCATTGAACACATCCGTGTCATGTTGTAAAACACGATAATACCCAAGTGCATGCGATCGAATGAGTACTTCTGCGCGGTTCTATCACCTTCCGCACCGCACGATTCATCAGGTTTCCATAAAGCGAAATTCTACGTAGGCTACGTAAACATACCTCGTCGTCTTGAAAAACATGCCTTTCCAGGTGATCCTTGGACAATCCAGCATGTTCGTTATCAAAATCCTTAGTTCCTATTACTGCAAGTTTTTAGCGTGCAGGCACGCATGCAGCGATTGCACGCATGAGCGGAGAACGTGGTATGGCAGGTATGGCCATGGCCAGTAGCGTACCCAAGATTCACTCCAGGAGGGGGGACATTTTTGCTCAGGGGGCATTAAGTACCCCCCCTCCCCTCCAAAAAAAACTCACCAGATTTGGCCCCCTATATTTTTAAAATTACATATTTTCACCATTTTTCTCTTAAATGAAAAAATGACTTTTTAACCAAAGGGGCACGTACAGACCTCCAGGAGGGGGGGGGGGGGGATTCTTAAAAGTTGGTGTGGCAGTGCCACACTAACTTCCTGACTTGATTTTTACTTTTGATAGTCACATTTCATATGAGAGTTACTGGTAAAAATGAAAACAAATAGCTCAATGCAAGCCTGACAACCAAAGTTATCAAGCAATCAAACGCACATTATCATCAAATGTATATTGACACCTATAGGTATGTACTTACATTCAAATTGCAATTCAGTAATGGGACTGTGTGGTATCATCAAATTGCACTGCAGTGGGCTGCTGGCCTCCAGCCGCCAGCCACACCAACTTTTGAAACGACTCTCCACCCATGCTGGCACGTTCCCACATTAGCGTCCCACATCGAAACGGAGCCGCCATGATTGATGGAAATGCGTCACGAAACTCAATATACGCAGCTTTCTGGCCGTATATTTCGTGCACAACATTTGGGCGGTTGATTGCATGGTGGCTCACCCGCCCAAATCCATTTCCGTCGCCGACAAAGCGAGGATGTCCAGCACCAACTCGTGAACCTGCATGGCTGAGGTGACCTGCAGTCGGTGGCAGTGGTCGACAATGTTCGTCCACCACTGCCACAATGGGCAGTGGTCGGCAAAGCAGTGGTCGCCAAAGCAGTGGTCGCCAAAGCAGTGGTCACCAAAGCAGTGGTCGCCAAAGCAGTGGTCGCCAAAGCAGTGGTCGGCAAAGCAGTGGTCGACAAAGCAGTGGTCGACAAAGCAGTGGTCGCCAAAGCAGTGGTCGACAAAGCAGTGGTCGACAAATCAGTGGTCGCCAAGGCCGTGTCGCCAAGGCCGTGTCGCCAAGGCCGTGTCCGAGAGGAACGTGCTAAGCATTCGAGGCACGGACCATTTTTCACATTTAATTTGCCGGTCAATACGAAATGCGTGACCGGATGATAAGAGTCAGGGCGCACGTGGTAACGCACCAGCGGCCTCTAAACGTGGCGAAACGAGTAATCACCGCCCTCCGGTACGCAGAGGGGTGACCACTGACCAATATCATACATCCCCGACTCTGAGGTCCTTGGGCTGTCTGAAGGTGCTCGAGTTTACCAGGCTTAGGGGCAGCAGTGCATACTGCATACAATCCACCAGACACTGCAAACCGAGACTGCACCACTGTCGGAATTTCGGTCCATGTTTACTTCCCGTGGCCATGTGCCGCCACGTATCGTGTGTCCCGAGAATGGCGCTACGCTAACAACTTCGCTGCGGACTGGAATGTACCAAGGCTGCATCCTTGGTCAAAACTGGCCATCCACCCATGGAATGTTTTCCGAGTTGTCCCTTAGCGCATAGAAGTCTTTAAGTTGCTTCTGTTTAGCGACTGCAGCTCTGCGCTATGCCATGCTTATGCGCATGCGGGGCTCCATCGGTTTTGAGGTGCAAGCATCTTCGTGTTTGCCAATAACATAATAGCCTCCAATCGGCAATCCCGTGTACTTTAAATCGGAATGTCGTCGATAAATATAAAGCATATGATATACAAAGTTCAGCTCAGCGAACAACTTTGATACGGTTCAAAAGGCTAAGCAAAAACATAATACAAACATGACTTTTGCACTTGATCCGTTTTTGTCTTGCTCGATCGATCCGTTATCCCGATAGTACCACTCACGTCACCTCGACGACCAGAATAGAAGAAGCTATGGAAGAAGCACCGCAAATGCAAGGAAAACATCAGCAATCGCCATAAACGACGCATTTGTGCCAACACCAATATATCGTGTAGCCTGGGGAACTCTTGCTGGGGTAATTTCATATCTACGGAACCCCAAGAGAAATCGGCCAAAATATGTCTTACCAATTCGCGCCCAGTTCCAGAAGCCTGTCTTCCCGAGTAACTTTGGCTATAGTTTCTGGAAAGTATCCCCTCAGGGGAACATGGTTTCTCCGCCCCTCTGTCAGTGAGCGGATAAAGTAACGCTGGCTCGAGCCGGAGGTGCCCTACCCTTATCCGCCCGGCTCTATCTAAACTCCTCTCCCGTCCCCTCGTGGGCGCCTCTCTGCCTCAGCCGTTCCCACCCATGTTTCATTCTCCTCTTCTGCTCAGCCCCTCACCATCCCTGAGTCCCTGCTCATCTCCACCCTCAGCTCCATTCGTCCCCTATGACCTCTGCTCCTCGGCTCCCCAGTACGACCTCTTGCCCGTCCCACCCACTCATGGTCCGCCCCACCAGATAGCCAACCATCCCGCCCACCCACGGCCTGCTGTGCCGCTCTGTCCTGCCTCTCAGCCCCGCAGCACGACCCCCGTCCGCCCCATCAGATCCCCGACCATTCCGTCCACTCACGGCCTGATGTGCCGCTCTGCCCTGCTCCTCACCCCTAAGCACGATCTCCCGTCCGTCCCGCCCCCTTACGACCCGCCCAACGACCTCCCCGTCCTCCCTTCTCAGCTCCTCATCCCGCCCACTCACGGTCTCCTGGTGATCTGCGGCAGGCTGAGCGTCTTTCGGAACCGTTTTCGCTTCTCGAGCAGCAGCTGGGCATAGTTGATGGGCTGCGCGGCCGGGAACGGCGTCTCGGCCGGGTCTGCCTCGCTGGCTCCGTCCTCGCGCTCCTCGATAGTTCGCATGACGGCGCCGGGAGGGCTCGAGCAGGCCCCCCGACGGACGAGGCTGGCGCTTGCCGTGCTCGCTGCTGGCGCGCCCGCCGTCACAGCCCGTCACGGCGCGTCACGGACAGTCACAGTTCGAGCGAAGGGTCGGCTCGGGCGACTCGAGCGACTCGGGCGACTCGATCGGCTCGGGCGTCTCGATCGGCTCGGACAGCGAGGGTGGCGAGGGTGGCGAGGGCGGTGTGTAGTGCGGCAGGCGGGCAGTCAGCGAGGCAGCAGCGGCGGCGGTCTGTGTCCGATGGCGCGCGGGGCTGGGCGGGCGCGTGCGTCACTGGTGTGTACGGACCGGCTGCGGGGACACGACTGCCGCCTGGTCGTGCACGCCCGGCCGCCTCGGCAGCCCCGGACGGGTCCGGTCCCGCCCGGCTCAGCACGGACCGCCGCCTGCCCGCCCGCAGTTGGACCGCCGCCTCCGCAGCTGATGTTTCGCAGGACTCTCAGGCTCTCAGACTCTGACGCAGACGCAGACAGACTCGCAGACTCGCAGACTCGCAGACTCGCAGACAGGACTCGCAGACCCCCCGACTCTAACGACACAGATTCCCGCACAATTTGAACACCCACCACCGGATCTTCTGGTCAATCTCAGACCACGCTCTGATCACACTGAATAAAGCCGAATCTCAGACACTAAACACACTCTGGGCACTCCAAAGGCACTCCTCCTTCCTCGACACTCAACGCTCAGCACTACCAACACCTTTCGACACCGGAGTGCTCGCTGACTCGCAGACCATTCCCCGAACACTCAGACACTCATCACATCCTCCTCTGCACAAAGGCACTCCGGTGACCCGCGACACTCACCCACTCCGCTCCTGCCCGACACAGGGCCAGACCCGAGCCTCTCCCACTCTCCTCACCGTCTCCTCACCTTCTCTGCACCGTCTCCTCACCGTCTCCTCACCGTCTCCCCGCCGTCTCCTCAAGTCTCCGCACTACTCTCCTAACCGTCTCCGCACCACTGCGTCTCCCAGCGCACCGGCCGCCGCTGAGCCGACCACTAGAAAGACCAGGAGTTTATAGTTGCTTCCGCGTAAACATTTACACGGCCCTCGCTCGGTGGCCGGAGCCGGCGGCGTCACCGCCGCCCGGCCACTGCTCCACGCACAAGGTGTCCCTCACAGACACGCGCCAGTCGCACGGCGCTCGGCGCCGGTTGGGGGCGGTTGGGGGCGGTTGGGGGTGGATGGGGGCGGCTGGGGGCGGCTGGGGGCGGCTGGGGGCGGCTGGGGTGGTTGGTGGTGCGTGGTGTTGGCGTCACGGCAGGGTCAGGAGCAGCCCCGGCGGCACTGCACGAGGTCGGCAGCGACGGCGGAGGCAGCAGCGTCGCGCCCGAGCCGGCCGGCGCCGCGTGCGTCTCTGACACGGTCGGAGCGCGGCCTTAAACGGCGCACACGCGGCGCGACTGTTATCGTGGCGGCGAATCGATCGTCGGGTACGGCACACCGCCGACTGGCCACTGCTGGCCGGGAGCAGGGGGGGGGGGGGGGGGGGGAGGGCAGGGATCCCACGACTGCCCAGTGCCCACAGCAGGCCCCGAGAGCAGGGGCAGGGGCAGCCGATTGCCGATCAGGGGAAGGGGCCCACACAGGATCGGGCGTCCGACTGTCCACTAGCCAGGAGCAGCGGCCGACCTGCCGATCAGGGCAGCCGGCCGTCCACTACCCACGCTGCCCACTACCCACGCCACCCACTACCCACGCCGCCCCCACTACCCACGCCCCCACTACCCACGCCGCCCACTACCCACGCCGCCCACTACCCACGCCGCCCACTACCCACGCCACCCACTACCCACGCCACCCACTACCCACGCCACCCACTACCCACGCCGCCCACTACCCACGCCACCCCCACTACCCACGCCGCCCCCACTACCCACGCTGCCCACTACCCACGCCGCCCCCACTACCCACGCCGCCACCACTACCCACTTGACCATCGGAGACAACAGCCCGGGCGATAAGAAAGAAAGGCGGGCGACTAATGGAAAATTGGCACCAACCAGTGGCAAGGGATTCGCCAGAGACACAGGGCAGAAAGCAGGCCGCCAGAGCCTCTGGTCGTCCACATCCAGGGGTGTTGCCACCGGGGGCGGGGGGGGGGGGGGGGGGGAGGGGGTCCCAGGATCGCTCCGCCCCCCAGATTAGCAGGATTTTAACATTAGCCCTAGGGGGCTGGGGGTCAAACACCTGGCTGCCCCCCAAACCCCTGTCTACCCTCTCAATTAGTTTTTGGCGACGCCACTTTCTACATTATTATCATAATAACAAACTATTGATTATATTATCATGATTATATTATCATACTGCTCAATTTCTCTCAAGTTTCTTCGCTCAAGTTTCAAAATAAAGACAACGGCAATGTTACAATAAGAATACCAGATACTAATGATCGTCACTCTTGCCTCGTGATGGCACAGTAGCCCTGGTCAAAATGTTTATTATCGCTTGTCATCCCAGGAACGTGTCGACGGTGGGGACGTTTACGGTTTCTGTGCAAATTAGCATCATCACGCTTCAATCGCGGCTCTCAAAAACAACTGCAGACATCTGTCACTGATCTCGTGACTTCGCCTGGATGGTGTGGTGCGTGTTAGGGTGTGACGGCCCGTGGCCATGTGACAGGGGGCTGCGGCCCACCCCCAACACCCCGCGACCCGCCCGACCCGACCCGACCCGACCCGACCCTGCCCGACCCGACCCGACCCGACTCGACTCGACCCGACCCGACTCGACTCGACCCGACCCGACCCGACCCGACCCGACCCGACCCGACCCGACCCGACCCGACCCGACCCGACCCAGCCTGACCTGACCTGACCTGACCCGACCCGACCCTGCTCGACCCGACCTGACCCGACCCGACCCGACCCGACCCGACCCGACCCTGCCCTGCCCGTCCCGACCCTACCCGTCGCGGCCCGACCCTGCCCGACCCGACCCGACCCTGCTCGACCCGACCCGACCCGACCCGACCCGACCCGACCCGACCCGACCCGACCCGACCCGACCCGACCCGACCCGACCCGACCCGACCCGACCCGACCCGACCCGACCCGACCCGACCCGACCCGACCCGACCCGACCCGACCCGACCCTGCCCTGCCCGTCCCGACCCTACCCGTCGCGGCCCGACCCTGCCCGACCCGACCTGACCCGACCCAGCCCGACCCGACCCGACCCGACCATGAACCACTCCGACCCAGCCGGACGGGACGACGCTTTGTCGATATCTGCCACCGCCGCGCCGGTCAGACAGCAGCATCCGGCAGCTGACGGGTCAGCCCCCCCTCCGTCCGGTTCCCGACCGGCGCACTGCGGCTGTCGGTGCCGGATGCGGTGCAGAGACGGTACCGACGCGGGCGGACGAGGGCGGACGCGGGCCGATTCGGACCAACGCCGTCGGGCGGGCGGCGACGGGCGGGCGGCGGGCGGCGGGCGGCGGGCGGCGGGCGGCGGGCGGCGGGCGGCGGGCGGCGGGCGGCGGGCGGCGGGCGGCGGGCGGCGCGACACCGGGCTGCAGTAGTCTCGCCCACAGTCCCTCCGTCGTGTCCGCGCCGGCTGACGCCGGCGGTCAGCGGAAGGTCACGGCCAAATTACGGAAACACGCTGCAACTGAGTGCGGCGGCACGTCTGGCCAGCATGTCACGTGCAGTGAAACCTCGGCCTGTGCCGCTTCTCTGGACTGGCACAGTGGCAGGACAGGAGGTGGCAGGACAGGAGTGGCAGGACAGGAGTGGCAGGACAGGTGGTTGGTCGAAGCGGCTCACAAAGCTGTGCCGCAGCCACTGTGAGGTACAACATGAATTGACCGATCAGGAAGACAGGTCAAAAGATGGAAATAATATAACAAAAGGCGCTATGGTCTTGGTTTCGTCGCAAACATGTTTTACTGTTGCAATGCTGCAGGAAATGTGCAGCTTATTCGCGGAACTGCGTGGTAAGGGTGGTCACAAATTCGCAGGCTGCAATGAAATTAGCCCACATTCAATCTCCTGACAAACTGTGTGCCAGTTAGATCGTCCTCGAGTAGCACAAAGTATATCGTTGTCTGGGACCACAACCCTGTCCCTCACGGTTAGAGCTCGGCCAGAGGAAAATGTCGGAGTCAGCGACACGGGGCACGGGGACGACCTCTGGTCAGGTCAGAGGTACAAGGCCACAGTCAGTGGACGCGGGACGACCTCTGGTCAGGTCGTAGGTACAAGGTCAGTGGACGCGGGGACGACCTCTGGTCAGGTCAGAGGTACAAGGTCAGTGGACGCGGGGACGACCTCTGGTCAGGTCGGAGGTACATACATACAATGTCGCGATCAGAGGTCACGAGGGTCAGCTGGGCCACACGGGGGTCAGCTGGGTCCGGTGGTGCGGGCCAGAGTCCGGGCTATCAATAAGTCGCACAGGCAGCCCGCCGCGGATCGATGGACGGTCGTGAGAAAAATCACCGCTGTCGCGCCGAGCAGCCGCCGAGCAGCCGCCGAGCAGCCGCCGCCGGCGCCGCCGCCGGCCACCGCGGCCCACGGCTAATCTAATCACACATTCCGGAAGAAAATACCGGCAATGAATGCGTAAACAGTACACACACGCAGTGCCGCCGGCGGAAGTGACGTGTACGAGCTATCCAGCCGCTCAGGGCTATGGCGTTCTGAAGGCGCGTTTGGGGCTGCAGTGGACGGTGGCCCATGCCATCCCGATGATGTAGATTTTACAAGGCCTGCATTAGTAGCAGCGGTAGCACGCTATGCGGATTACAATCGAAAAATTACGTGGCCACATGACATTTCTCATGTCATATTTTGCCTCCCACATTTCATATGCCACATTCGGAATGTCACATTGCACATGTCGTATCTCACATTATGTCATATTGCACAATAATGCCACATTTCACATTGTTATATTTTACGTGACGATTGTAAATGTCATATGGCTAGTGCAGTGGCAATCCTGGAATGCTCGGAGGATGGCGATTCTTCTGATGCAACTCCGGGACAAACAGCGATCGCTGGGTTATTGTCCGTAGTTCCGGCTCACATAACTCCCTCGGCGGTGGTAAAACGAAGCGTGAAACACGCTTTTCAGCTGATCAGCTGATTGTAGGCTAAATAAGCGTCGGACGCAGGAAGTTGTTACTGATCTAAACCAGTCTAATGGAATCGAAAGTTTACAGTTTAGGACAAATTAGATGTTGAGACGCGAGCTGAGTTGGGAATCCGACACACTCTTTTATAATGTAATCCAAGTAATAAGCAAAGTCAAAGACCGAAGTTTTCACCCTGTCAGTTAATTTTATGCCACCATTATTACGACAACCATATGCGTTATACCTTTCCACTAAGGCCGAACAACCTTCACCCAACTAGCCGCAACATGCCTGCGGATACCGATTAGCGGTATATTATGGAGACGACAGCAAAAAGGCACTTTATTTTTCAACATGCAGTGATTCAATAGCACTAACAAAAAGAAATATATCCAATAGCAGAACTACCTCACTGTTATAATTGAGTGAAACTGTAGCACTGGCGTCTAGAAATCTGCCAAGGTTACGAGCTCGTCAATATTTTATAGGGTCACAAACTGCGGGAGATGACGGTGATGGGAACTGCGGGAGATGACTAGGGTGACAGCTGGTTCTATATACCAGCGTAAATCCTAGCAATCCTGAACAACAATCTTGGAGGTGCATAATCAATAATCATGTCAAATGCCGATAATTGTGGTTTACGGCAAACACATATTTGTGAATCATATATACCACCTGCCATGATTTTGGAAACATGGTGTTTTACGGACAGCATGTGGTGATGGCGAATGCCGCGGCATTGCGAATGCGCGGCATTACAAATGCCGCGGATAACTGTCCCAACACTGAGGATCACAGTACTTGGTAAAATTGGGAAAAACAACAAGAAAACAAGTGCGCGGAAGCAGTACCTTAAACACAATCCAGGCTGGCGCACAGACACACATGAATGTCTGCGCGCCAGCCGTTTCCAAATGCTGGAAACGGCTGAGGTAACTTCATGGACACACCATGAGCCAATCCATGCAATAACACCACCACCACAACTCAGGGAGCTGTCGAGCTGGGGAGTTACCGGCTCCCCTGTACATTGTACGAAGTCTGCCGTCCATTCCGCGGCGCGCAGCCCGTCAGCCTGTCTTCTGTCACGTCCAGGGGGTCCGGGATGTGACGTCAGTCGACGGCCAGGGGGTGCCAACACACAGCGTCGTAATATAAACACACGTCAGCTGCTGTAGTATTCGAACACGTCCAGGAATGTTTAGCGGCCCTCCATGGGTGGCACATGGTGTGAAATGGGGCCATTGTCAGGTCAAATGGGGTCATTGCCAGGGCGTAACGTCCTGACAGTTTGTGAATGAATGCCGCAACAGAGAACGGCACGGGGGCAAATCAATGGTCTCCAACTTTTGTGAATAATATCACCAAATGGTCATGATAGTCTCAATTGCATTAGGTGTGCGCGCAGTACAACCGGCCGCTGTCAATATGAGGTTATTATATATCGGAAAATATATCAAAACTGCACACTCAGGTATTGGTACCACTAACGTAGACTCAGCTGGATAAAGCTTTACGTAGTCAAACAAAGAAAACTCGCTTATGGGTTATTCATAACGCTGAAGGGGAAATGGTCCGTTTCCGAGCCGTTTTAACCACATAGATTCAGATAAAAGTATTTTAAGCGAAGCCAGATTTCCCGTAATTGACCACTGCTCCCGTTCGAAGCCCTGGTGCTTCTAACGCCAATCTGGTCGCCACTTCTGGCTAGCCCATCACAAAGCACACCAGAACGCCGCCAAACGCTGCGCAGCAGTCACTTATTATGGCGCATTTTGAAGCGGGCCTGTCTTCGGCCGGACGTCAGAAGCGACGCTGGCACAACGTTATAACTTATAACCGTCGACATCTGCCAGCACCAGACAGGCACTGCGAGCGACGGCCCCACTAAAGCGACCCATGCCAGAGCACAGAGCCGCCCAGCCTGGCAGAGCAGCCCTGCTATAAACGAGCCGTTCGAGCACCCACGTCCAGTCGTCCAGCCTAGCCTAGCTCAGCCCAATTCACTGGCGGATCCGGGTGGGTGGGGGGGGGGGGGGGGGGGGGGAGCATCAGGGGCAAATCAGTGAATTTGAAGTTTAGGTGTATCCCTTTCTTTCAATGACAGACAAAGCAGCGCACTTGATGCAATTCAAGCAGCCCCGGTAACACTTAACCCGTACCACGCTGGGGGAGGGGGGGGGGCAGAATCTGCCCCCCGGATTTTCTCAATAACTTGAAAACTATGATATATATATATATATCAACGTGTCAACGTGAAACTTGCAGTACCTTATGCTGCATCAATGATACGTCTTCTCACAAAATTCCAATGCAATTGATGTAGTATTTTGGGGGATAATGACGTTTTAATGACGTCATATCATGCCATTTTTTTTGTGTGGAAAAACGATAAATGTTGGACAAATCGTAGAACATAGAGTTTTGAAGCAAATTGCAAATAAAAAACGTCAAAAAAATGAAATGATATTCTATTTACAATGGCTATCTCTAATTTGCGATTTATTTTTAGTTTTTGACTCCACCCCCCGAAAACAAATATAAATAAACGTTTTTTTCTCGGAAGATTTCAACTTTTTTAAAGTGAATTTCTTAAGCTCGAATACCAAAATAAGGTGACCGGCACATATCCGGAGAAAAAAAATGTGGGTATTTTTTGCCACAAAAAGATGTCTTCCCCCTCCCCCCCCCCCCCCCCCCCCAGGAGAGAGGCTGGATCCGCCAGTGCCCATTTCACCCCAGCTGGCCCGGCAGCCCAGCCTGAGCTCAGACTAGACTAGCCCAGCCTAGCCCAGCTTAGCTTAGCACAGCTTAGCACAGCTTAGCACAGCTTAGCACAGCCAAGCCTAGTTCAGCCCAGCCTAGCCCAACGCACCCCAGTCCCATTCATCCCGGCCCCGCCTAGCCCAGCCCAGCTCAGACAAATCCATCCCAGCCTATCCCCACACATCGCGGCCTGCTCAGCCCAGCCCAGCCCAACCCAGCCCAGCTCAACACAGCCAAAATCAACCTACACCCACCCCATCCCAACCCCGCGGCCAGAGCAGTCAAACCCAGTCTGGCACAGGAGAGTGACGACGGTTGCCACCGCGCCCGGCGCGGCGGTTCGGCGGCCGTCAATGTCGACACGGGTGTCACTGCAGCGTCCAAATTGGACTGCACGGTCAGCACACTGACCGGAGACGTCACACGACAGAGGGCTGAGCGTCAGCGGGCAGAGGGCTGAGCGTCAGGCGACAGGGGGCTGAGCGTCGGTTGAACGTCAGACGACAGGGGCTGAACGTCAGCTGAGCGTCAGTTAGCTGAGCGTCAGACGACAGAGGACTGAGGGTTAAAAGACAGAGGGCTGAGCGTAAGACGACAAAGGGCTGAGCGTCAGACGACAGAGGGCTGAGCATCAGACGACAGAGGGCTGAGCGTCAGGGGACAGAGGGCTGAGCATCAGACGACAGAGGGCTGATCAGGGGACAGAGGGCTGAGCGTAAGACGACAAAGGTCTGAGCGTCAGACAACAGAGGACTGAGGGTTAGAAGACAGAGGGCTGAGCGTCAGGGGACAGAGGGCTGGGCGTCAGTTGACAGAGGGCTGAGTGACAGTTGACAGAGGGCTGATCAGACGACAGAGGGCTGAGCGTCAGTGGACAGAGGGCTGAGCGTCAGTTGACAGAGGGCTGAGCGTCAGTTGACAGAGGGCTGAGCATCAGTTGACAGAGGGCTGAGTGACAGTTGACAGAGGGCTGAGCGTCAGGGGACAGAGGGCTGAGCGTCAGTTGACAGAGGGCTGAGTGACAGTTGACAGAGGGCTGAGCGTCAGGGGACAGAGGGCTGAGCGTCAGACGACAGAGGGCTGAGCGTCAGTTGACAGAGGGCTGAGCGTCAGACGACAGAGGGCTGAGCGTCAGGGAACAGAGGGCTGAGCGTCAGACGACAGAGGGCTGATCAGGGGACAGAGGGCTGAGCGTCAGGGGACAGAGGGCTGAGCGTCAGTTGACAAGAGGGCTGAGCGTCAGGGGACAGAGGGCTGAGCGTCAGGGGACAGAGGGCTGAGCGTCAGACGACAGAGGGCTGAGCGTCAGTTGACAGAGGGCTGAGCGTCAGGGAACAGAGGGCTGAGCGTCAGACGACAGAGGGCTGAGCGTCAGTTGACAGAGGGATGGGCGTCAGGGGACAGAGGGCTGAGCGTCAGACGATAGAGGGCTGAGCATCAGGGGACAGAGGGCTGAGCGTCAGACGACAGAGGGCTGAGGGCTGAGCGTCAGTCCGCCGAGGCAGCAGTCGCACGGCGAGTCCCGAGTTTTCCAGTCCAGAGGTCTGGAACCGAACTTGAAACTTCCCACTCCAGCACCACTCAACCACTGGTCTGGATCCACCAGATGATCGACGGATCAGAAACTAGTTGTAAGAGGTTTACCACATTTTTGCTGGCGAAGGAGTCTGCACAGTGCACACAGCTGCACGGGAATCAGAGCAATACTCCAAGCATGCCGAGAAGGATATTCACGTACCTTGCGCAACGCAAGTCCCGCTTAATTCCCCTCAGTCGGTAATGATGGCATTTTGCGTCGGTATCTGTTGACCAATCGCGGTCGTGACGTGCCACCGTCCCTAATCTTTTCCTAACGTTACGCCATCTACCGATTTCGGCCGATTTGGATCATTAGAGCGCGATCAGCGCAGTCGGCCAGCAGTCTCCAGGCGAGTAAACTGAACCTGCTGACGACGAACTGAACCTGCTGACCGATAAAGCTGTCACAGGGTCTAACAGTGGCAGCCAAGCGACAGCACCAGGTGCCTGTAACTGACATACTGGCTGTTTTCACCCTGCACAGTGTCCCGCTGCTCCCGCTGGCTTGCTGTACTCAGGCCGTACCACGGCCGTACCCCGGCCGTACTCAGGCCGTACTCAGGCCGTACCCCGGCCGTACCCCGGCCGTACTCCGGCCGTACTCAGGCTGTACCTCGGCCGTACCCGGCCGTACCCCGGCCGTACCCCGAACGTACCCCGGCCGTACTCAGGCCGTACCCCGGCCGTACCCCGGCCGTACCCCTGCCGTACCCCGGCCGTGCCCCGACCGTACCCAGGCCGTACCCAGGTGTACCCAGGCCGTACCCAGGCCTCGGTCCGGCCCAACACAACAGACGGCGAGGCTGACCGCAGCCGGTCAGCTGTGGGTTGGTATGGCGAATCTGGCCAGCAGCACGCGAGCCGCCCCTCCTCTGCCCTCCCCTCCCCTCCCCTCCGCCGCCTCCCCACCCCAGCATGACCCAGAAAATAGGGTCGTGTCAGTACATAGTCTTTCCAGAAAGGGGACAGCGCTTCGCACGCAAACGGCGCAGTATCGCACCAGGTAAGACCCACGCTGATATGACGCCACTGATTTGATATCTCACAATTTTATAGACATTTAATTAAATGTCTTCATTCGTCGTATCTTTCTAGGAAAATCGCTGACGTGAGAACGAAACTGACGCAAAACTCCGAAGGACAAACGCGACCACTCCAACCTGCACGTAAGCCTTTATGGATACCGAAATCAAAACAACACCATTTTTCGCTCAGGCTGCGCCATCAAAACAACGCCGAGTACGGCGCTTACTTAGTATTCCGAGACGTCCTCGGACTAGGACGCATCTCGGTGCTGATGTAGGAGCTGCAGCAGTGCTAGCCGCCGCTGCAGAGGCCCGGCTGCGCAGCTGCGTCCGCCCCCCTGCAGCTGACGTCACCGCGTGTCGCTGGCAGGTGAAAACAGGGACACACACTCGCATCTGGGAAACTTTTGAATTCGCGCTGGGAAAAATATAATCATCCACAGGTGCCGATTTCGGAAACCATTATATCTGCGGTTCTCGGGAGCTACGCTCCAAGACATCTTCTGGAGGTTATTATAAGGCTTAAGCTAAAAAGTACCAAAGTGTGAAGCGAGTTTGTCGGTATCCGAACAGCGCCTACACAGTTGAGCTTCCCGGTACCTGTCACGGATTCCTGACGCTGGATTCCCACACTGTCACCGTTTTTGGCCGTGTTGAGGTAGTCAGACAGCCTTGTCTGATTGCCAGTGTGCCTGAGGTCGCACAACACACACGGACAACCTATTTGCCTTCCAACGTAATTGAGGGGTTACAGCAGGAGACATGGTCACTGGGAAGCTAAGCCGCCTACACCAACGTGGCCCTCGAACAACTTATCTGCCTGGTTCTACCAACTTGAATGAGCCATGAGGGCTAAACACCGGCAACGATTGTCTGTCTTAGTGTCTACCAGCGTGACTGAGAACTTACAGCAGCAGACGGGCGGTAGCGGACTGGGCTCTGTCTCAGCTGACCTCTTGGTAAAGGTGCGGTTCCCGCTACACACGCGGCGGGAAATCAGCGAGGCTATCGTAAGCCACATCACGCAGCAATTAGTCTGTACTTCTCAGCAGGAAAAATGACGAATTCGCCGACTTTTGAGCGGCAGACGAGAACGTAGCAGAAACTGGAAATGTTGAGTTTCCTAATGGCAGGTCTGCACGAGAAAAATGGCTATCAGGCTCTAGATCAGTGCTGCCAGGATCAGGGGAGCTCTGCCGCGCTCACATCACCACCAAGACAGGAAAATCGCCGCAGCGATGTACAGATAACGCCGCTGAGGCCGTGCTGCCCACGACTCGCCCGTCGGTCAGGAGCAACAGACAGGCGGCCGACAGTTTACAGTGACAAAATACAGTAATTATGGCAGTGATATCAGCGCTCTGGCAACCTGAGACCGACCCGAGCATGACCTCCACCTCCCGGCGAGCACACACAGCCGAGACGCCCGCAGTGATGCACCAAGTTAGCGCAAACACTCGGCCTTCACTTGGCCGGCCCGGCGTCTGTGCTGCCTGCACGGCTCCCCCGAGGCTGTAGTCCAGTAACACAGCGACTCCCCAGCTCCCTCAGAGAAGCAGCAGTCCACGGTTGTTTGTCCTCTTTACCGACATGGACAGCGTGATCTGTCCAAACAAACATCGTGAACCGCGGTCGGCGATCTGGAACGGACGACAGTGACAGGACGTGTGACAACGGCAGGTCAAGAAGGCGAGTCTGGGAGCTGCGGACCGTTCCTGATGATGCTGATTTCCTGATGATGCTGATGGTGCTGGTGGGGAGAACATCTTACACGCAGTCCATAACTCTGACTGGTCAACACCTTCACAGCCCCCATTCCACCTTCCACAGTACACATTCTACAGTCTACATTCCCCATTCCACAGTCCACAGTCCACAGTCCAAGTCAACAGTCAACAGTCCACAGTCCATAGTCTAGGTCAACAGTCCACATTCCACAATCCACAGTCCACAGTCCACACTACACACGACGTACCCGGAGTCAGCAGCTGAGGCCAACTGTGTAGGTCAGCGGGTCACGCTGCCACGGAACGTGTCACGCCGCCTCTGCCCGGTCACGCCCGGTGACGCTCTGCGGCGGGACAGCTGAGTGCACGTGTACCGTGCAGCTCTGCACGAGCGGCACGAGCGGCAGGACGCGCGAGCGATCCCGGGAGATATTCTGCAGTTGCACGGTGTTTCGATCGGGCGGAGACGGCCGCGCGAGGTTGGGAGGAGACAGCGGGAGACAGACTACGGAGACAGCGGGAGAAGACTGGGTGGAGGAGACGATCCAGGGAGACGAGGAGACGGCCGCGCGAAGCTGGGAGGAGACAGCGGGAGACAGACTACGGAGACAGCGGGAGAAGACTGGGTGGAGGAGACGATCCAGGGAGACGAGGAGACGGCCGCGCGAAGCTGGGAGGAGACAGCGGGAGACAGACTACGGAGACAGCGGGAGAAGACTGGGTGGAGGAGACGATCCAGGGAGACGAGGAGACGGCCGCGCGAAGCTGGGATGAGACAGCGGGAGACAGACTACGGAGACAGCGGGAGAAGACTGGGTGGAGGAGACGATCCAGGGAGACGAGGAGACGGCCGCGCGAAGCTGGGAGGAGACAGCGGGAGACAGACTACGGAGACCGCGGGAGAAGACTGGGTGGAGGAGACGATCCAGAGAGACGGGGAGACGGCCGCGCGAGGCTGGGAGGAGACAGCGGGAGACAGACTACGGAGACAGCGGGAGAAGACTGGGGGAGGAGACGATCCAGGGAGACGGGGAGACGGCCGCGCGAGGCTGGGGGGAGACACCGGGAGACAGACTACGGAGACCGCGGGAGAAGACTGGGTGGAGGAGACGATCCAGTGAGACGGGGAGACGGCCGCGCGAGGCTGGGAGGAGACAGCGGGGACACTGGGAAGGTACAAAGTGGAGGAGACGATCCAATCCACTTGACACTGATACAGCCAACATGCCTCAGCATAGGCGTAGGGACGAGGGGACTTTTTTTTTTGGGGGGGGGGGGGGGCTTAGCCTCTCACTTTTCGGCCAATTTTATTTATAAAATATTTCCTTTTGCTTGGCGAGAGACATTTTTGATGCAAAAGGTTCGCCAAGGCGAGAAGAGCCAAAATATGCAAATAAATGTTACATAGGGGATGGGGTTGGGTTTCTCTCAAGACGAGCTCAAAGTTTCACTGCCCCCCCCCCCCCACACACACACACACACACTTTTTGCGCCGTTCCTACATATCTTGGTATCAGATAAGGACTTGGCGTCACAGTGGCTGCGTGCGCGTGCAGCCGTCTCCAGTCTCCGGTCTCCTGCCATGTCTCCCGTCTGACCTGACCCCGTCTCCCCAGGGGAGCCGGGGTGGGGGGGGGGGGGGGGGATTCGCATGAGGCGGCACAGAGCGGGGGGCGCACGCGATGCCATCGGTAATCTTTACGTACGGCCGCTCGTCGGACAAGGGTCGCCGCCGACCTGTGCTCCAGAGAATAATCAAACGCAGCCCCCCCCCCCCCCCTCCCCTTCCCGGGACGACCGCCGAGCGGCCCGCGGCCCAACGGAGCGTATCGTGACGTCATTAGTGTCACCGATTCCGTGTGGTGACGTCACGAGTTCGATTGGAAATGGAGAGGTGGCCGGAGGCGTTGTGTTTCACTATCGACCGGCTGCAGGACCGGTGGTAAGGATTATCCAGAAGAAGGGATGACGGAGAAGGCTTTTAGCAAGCACGCTTTGCGTGAGATAAACATTTAAAGTTTAATGCAAACCTCCTGTTCACTTGGATTTCGTATTGAAATCAGAAGAAATGCATCGCTCGAATGTCACTACTATCTTAGAAACCTGAAAATGTAACCCTATACATATAACAAAATGTTGCCTTCGAGGTAAAAATGTCGTATTTTTTTTGTAACGTAATTCATCGGATACCGGAGAATCCGTCTGTAGAACTGTAAGTCGAGCAGGGTTCCAAAGTGACCGAATACAACCTCAGTTTACCTTCACTTAGCCTAGAAGCATAAAAAGCATATAACAAGGACGGAGAACACAGACCCCACTCAGCCCAACACCAGCCCACCCTGTCTCCAGTCCCTAATCCCTCGCCTTACATGGTGCCGTCTTCGCCGTGCACCCGCTTGTGTCCCGTCTGCACGTGTAGGCTGACCGCGGGATGGCTAGCCGATGCACCTGCTGACAGTTCGGCGAGAGTCTCCTAAGCCGAGGAGCGACGTAGGGTCTCATGACTGTCACGAGGTGCACCAGGGCCCCCGACCCCACCTACCCGGCATCTGTCTGTCATCTCTGTCATCGCGTCGCTGGGTCACGTGAGGTGGCACGAGCCCGATTTTTTCCCGCCAGGGTTGAGCAATCTGGGGCGCGAAGCGTACACGACTCGTAGTTGTAAAACGGATTACGCTGAGATTGTGTCATTGATAGTCACATCATCGCACCTGAAGCGCTCGTGGACAGTGTGGATGATAACCAATGTTAGGAAGGCCGCTCGAGCCGTTCGCACACACAGACACACAGTTTGATGTAGTGATGACCCCGTGATATCACCGGCGATGTCGGGCACAATAGACTGCTTTGTGAGCGGGTCTGAGCACGTTGCACGCTTTAGTTTGCACACCTGTGGCACGCCAAAATGATATTTGGTTCTGATAAGTATAATTCGATCAGAATCAATTAGCCGTTTTCTAAAGAACGTATGCTAATGTCACTTCTCACACGAATACAAACAGACTGCATAACATGTCCCTGATGCGACCATCACCTCCCAAACCATCCACCGACTTAGACATACCGATACCGGAGAAACTTGAGGGGTCGTCCTCGCCTCTGCAGGGCTCCCAGGCTGGGCAGACTGTGCACCTTCTGCATGCCGCGGCTGGCGGCGCCGGAGCGCCCCCCGCCCTTCATTCTCCACCTGCGCTGGCACGGACAGCGACTGAGGTGCCACGGGCGATCCGACGGCCGACGGGAGCGATGGCACCGGCCCAGGGACGCTCTGAGAGCGGCGCCAACTGAGCGGGGCTCATAGCGCTACCGGCGGCCGGACGCCGGTCGTACACAGCGGGGGGTGGTGGCCAGATAACGACCAGGTGCGTCTCCCGGCCGGGGGGCGATGGTCAGCCACGGCAGCTCGGCCTCCCCGCAGAGTGGCTGAGTCGCGACACCCTCCCCCTCCCCTCCCCCAGCAGGCTTGCGTCACAGGACAGATTAGGACGCGTTCGTGTTAATGGACTGCGACGGTGTCAGGGCGCGACGCAGAACGACCGACGACCGTGCAAGTCGCACAATGATACAGACTGCAGCGCCATCTATTTTAAACTCAGTAGCACGGTAGCGACACCTGTGCAGCATACGAAGACCAGTTTGTGCTATAGGTGGCGCTGCTGTCCGGCAGTATCTGCAGCACCGCATTGCTTCGTGAGGACTGAGAGTATGCAGAGCGGAGCAGTGATACATTGCAACATGTAGAACGGTATGCGGAATGTCACTCGGCTATTGGCTGTCACCTAGTCCCAACAGTCCTCGGAGTCACGATAGCATCACCGTGACGTCACGAGGGCTGGTGGCGTCATACTAACGCAAGAACAGGTAACGCGAGTTCTGACGCCGTCACAGCTCAGTGGCTTCGACGACCTTGTCAGTTGCCTGAACTGAGGGAAAAACTCAATCAGCACCACCCATTGCTAAAACATAAATCCCTGGTGTAAACAACATCGTAATCTGCAAAGATCCGTCTTACCATGACCAAATGTCGTGTACCTAATTGAAAATCAGATATCGGTAAGCGGCCTTGTGTGAGCGCACGCCGTTTACGAGGTTGTTAAGCAGCCCAGTTCCACAAGGAGTGCCGACACCGCTGTCGGCACTCCTTGTGGATCCTAAGACACTTTTTTCGCATGCTCGCTACAACCCCGCTTTATAGTTTTTTGTTTGTTGTGTTAGTGGCGGTGCAGGTTGAACGCTCACCAGTTATTTTCAGAGGCGTTGAGAGTGCAGGAATTGACGATGAAGTGGAGAGGCGTGTTGTTGTTTTTTGCACCCAAGTTGTACCAGTCAATCGACACGACAGATTCTCGTTAGGATCAATCAGTTCGAACCATCTGCCCGCTGAATGACGTCAGCGCCCCACTGCTGTAGCGGTCCTGAGAGGACCTCTCAGCGCCCCACCGATGTGGCGGTCCTGTGAGGACCTCAGCGTCCCACCGTTGTGGCGGTCCTGTGGGGACCTCAGCACCCCACCGTTGTGGCGGTCCTGTGAGGACCTCAGCACCCCACCGCTGTGGCGGTCCTGTGAGGACCTGAGCGGGTGGAGGCCCGGCTCCCCTGCCGATCTCAGGTTGACTGGACGGTGTCCGCTTTCAGCACAGTATCACCGGCGGGCACATGTGGTACGTGACGCGCAGTTTCCGCCTTACATATGACGTCATGACAGCGCAACAGCGACGTCATAAAGTTCCGCAGTCAGCAGCATGGCGGTGGGCAGTACGAGCGGCCATGTTGCTATAGTTGTATGACTGTTCTACTGTTCTACGTAGAGTTCTACTGTTCTACTGAACTACTGTTCTACTGAACTACCGTTCTATAGAGCAGTGAATATGCCAATCACGAAACCTGTCTGCACCAGCAGTATTCATAGCCAGATAATTCATGAACAATGCACCCCCGGCCACAACAATTAGCTCTGGAACGAGGACCTCTGACAACGACAACGTACATACTTTACAAGTTAAACATACATGTTAAACGGGCTGAACAGTTTTACGACAAAATAAATTGCATCAGACGTCGAGTATCCTGTCAGGTAATATCAACAACATGCTGCCCACAAGTTTGAATTGCTGATGGATTCCCGACTTGCTGCCAACATGCTATCGCTGGTCAACACATGGCATTGGGCACTCATCACAGAGAATGTCTAGCTTTCATCAGATAAAATAGCGACTACCAAAAAGTGATCAAGGTGACTGTAAGCGGTGGTCGTGGCCGTGGTTTGGATTGTAACGACTGCGGTTATTATAGAAAAAATCCAAAGCAACTGTTCGGAAAGAAAAGCTGCGCCGTACACGATACTTTAGACATGAATATTGTGTCACTGTCCATTGTGTGGCGAAGTATAACGGAATTTGGAGCGTTACTACTCATACAGAAGTACTCAGACAACAATGTGTATGATTCGTCGCATCATATTTTCAGTCAGCTTCTCATTTTCGGTGAAGGGCCGCCCGGCAGCAGTCTCCCCCCGTTAGCGCTGACATCTGTACGATCGTGACAGGTCAGTGGGTCGCCCGGGTCACCCCCCTCAGACACAGACACAGGACCTCGTGACACGGTGACACAGACACAGGACCTCGTGACACGGCGACACAGACACAGGACCTCGTGACACGGCGACACAGACACAGGACCTCGTGACACGGCGACACAGACACAGGACCTCGTGACACGGCGACACAGACAGGACCTCGTGACACGGCGACACAGACACAGGACCTCGTGACACGGCGACACAGACACAGGACCTCGTGACACGGCGACACAGACACAGGACCTCGTGACACGGCGACACAGACACAGGACCTCGTGACACGGCGACACAGACACAGGACCTCGTGACACGGCGACACAGACACAGGACCTCGTGACACGGCGACACAGACACAGGACCTCGTGACACGGCGACACAGACACAGGACCTCGTGACACGGCGACACAGACACAGGACCTCGTGACACGGCGACACAGACACAGGACCTCGTGACACGGCGACACAGACACAGGACCTCGTGACACGGCGTAGAACCGGTATTTCTTCCTGGAGAGGAGGCGCGGCCCGGCACCCGCCTCCAGGGGTCTCCGTAAGATGAGACAGAGTACACGTCTGGCTATTAATCAGGATATATCCGAGCGACACCTTGTTCAGCGCATCTAAATGATGACGGATGACCGGAAACCGCGGGAAATGCCGACACCCGACTGCGATCAGCCGTGATAATGACAAAATCGCGCGAACGCTGACGGGCGCTCGTCAGAAGCCATGCATATGTGAGCAGATATCACATGACGCCTGCTTATACGGGCTGGAGTAAAGAGGCCAGCCCATTAGAGAACAGTAGAATCATGCAGACGCGATATCGTCGAGCAGTGCAGTGGGGCCACCCCTTCTCGTCGGTCATGTGGTCACGGGGAGAGGGAAGGGTATGCGAAGCTATCGGATGGCAATCGGCTGGTGATATAGTGAGCGTCAACTGGTAAATGTCGAGACGTCTGAAGATGTGGGTCAGATTCAACCAACCAGACAGCATCAGGGAGACGGGAGTAAGGCAGCTAGACGTGCTGTGAGTTGGATGTTGGATACAGTGCGGCCGCTTTGGACCATTCGATGGATAGGGGACTCAAGTGAGGTATGTCACAGCATACTCGTAAGCATAGGTAGGTCACAAGAGTACAACGGGTATATATATATATATATATATATATATACCAGCGTATAATGAGCTCGAACTAGTATGGTTTCAGCAAGATAGGCTTGTATTGGATGCATGCATACACATGCTTAATGGTAAGCAGGCGAACAAAAATGCAGCAAGTAGGAATGATTGGCCTTAACTTTTGGGAGACTCCTTACTTATACAAATTCCCGTTATTATTGACCAACTTTTGGAAGATATTTGTTTTTATATTATAAAGGGCATATTTTTAGACTTCTCCGACATCGACTAAACAAACATTTTATTTGCTCAATTAAAATTATGGAAAAGTTTCGCTGGCATCGATACATCGATATAAATGGTCATACACAAACTTCGTGTTACTGCGCAAAATCTTCATGTCATTTCGAATTCCAAATCAGCATTCATTAACAGATATAATCTAAATAATTCATCCATCAACGTTCCGAAAAAACATACCCAGGGCAAGCCATAAGTATGTGTTTTTAGCATCATTTTAGCGAGGAGGATTTTCAGTAGTCAGAACTAACCTAAGCAATTATTGTATATCACCATTACGTACAAATTCTTCGATTACTCCGGGAAACCTTAAGCAAATGCCTATTCAAAGATGACGGCACAGACAGAAAACACACCTTCAAACGGATATCAGATTCCCATTTATCAGTTACTTTCCATAATCAAATTCCCGTTCATATTCAGCACGGTAATAACGTCATAAAATTACGATCGATCATCTCTGACTAAACGGAAAACCTTAATACTTGCAAATATGCGCTTCTTGCTTACGGGTTTTCAAATTGCTGATGTCACAGACTACACAAATAGATAGATTCTGATGTCTCACAGAATACAAATATTCCTATGAGTCAGGTTGAGATAAACCCCACACCACGGCAGACGGATATCCAGTAGCTAAACTTGTTCTCCCTTTGTCAATTAACATAATATGTTCACGATTTCACTCACAGGTGCACATGGATGAGCACAGTCACGTTCGGCTGCAGAGGAGCAGCTGACGAGTCGACGTTGTAACTGATCCCACTGCGCTGCCCCCCCCCCCCCGACCCCATGTGGAAAGACGCACAGGACCTATCACAGCACCAGGTGCCCACACAGGTGTCACGATAGGTCACTGATACTGCGCGGTGTCACTGACCAAGGGCGTCGCCACCTTCCGAAAGTTGGGAGGGGGTGGGGGGGGGGGGGGGGGAGGCATTCTGAAGTCGATTCTTTCCATGCAACGCCCATAGGCGTAATGTTAAAATCAGAAAATGTTGGGGGGGGGGGGGGGGGGGGACATGTCCCCCCCGTCCCCCCTGTGGCGGAGCCCCTGTCACTGACTGACCAGCGTGGTGTCACTGACATTGACACGAGACATCAGCCGACAGATAGTTCGAGATCTGGTCTCGGGAGCCGAACAGATAGCTCAGAAGCTGATCTTAAGTATCAGAATACCGACACACAATCTATCTCCGCTTCGTGTCTTTATCGTCATACCGACACGACGCAGTCGCCTGTGATCGCTCCGACCGACTTGACAACGCTCCACTCTGACACGACATTTGACATGACCTATGTATCAGCTGACAGCTGGATCGGCGCTAATCACCGTGGCGACACCTGGCGGGGACTCTGACGTCACTGGTGTCTGACAGTGACGTCGTCACCCTCGAGGTGAGTCAGCTGACTGAAAATGTCGGCCGTCATGAAATTGCGCGCCACGCGTCACCCTCGAGGCCACCTGCCTGGAACGCCGCGCGAAATCTGGCGGTGACAGACGAAACAGAGACAGACTGCACGACTGGGCATTATAGTTGAAGTGATCATTTTTGTGAGTTGAGTTAGTAGAAGTGATCAAAGTGCGAACGCAGGCTGTCTGGGAATGCTTTCAAACTCAGAATCCGTTCGCAATGCAGTATATGTGTTTATGTCGCGCTCATATAGCTGTTTCGCTCACAGTAACCAATCACTCAGTAAAGACGGACACAAAAGCCGCTAGCGCTAGCTCAGGGAGACAGATTACGACCCGATCAATCTCGGTCTCATCTGGAATGCTCCCTCGACATTGCCCAGTCGCATTCCTCGCACACCTCCTGAGTGCTCCATCACCGCCCTACCAGCGCAACACAGAAACTCCCATTCAACACCCGACATCCACACCCACCACCATCTCAGGAAGCAGCAACCACCAAACTTCGCCAACACCAGGTCCGCCCGCCTCACGGTAAATCGTCACTTACGTGCTGTTCGTGCCCGATCGACCAACACCCAGTCGTAAACATATCAGCGCCGCCCGCACGCCGGCCCCAGCGCCCTGCAACTCGCGCCGTTCCGGCACGAACTCTGTGCCGTCTGTGTCCCGCCCGTCACCGGGTGATAGGGTCGGGATAGAGAGGTGTCTGAGGGGTGGGCGGGAGAGGTGTTGGCGGAGGGGCAGAACGGAACGGGACGGAGCAAGGGAGGAGGCAGCGGCACAGAGCGAGGACGTAGCGACAGCAGAGAGGAGGTGAAGGAAGCTGGTTACGTGTGACGGACCCGTCAGCGGTCGGTGCGTGCCCTGCTCGGCCAGCCACGGCGACGCAGCAGATGACAGCGGCCGTAGATGACAGCTTAAACTCGTGACAGGCCAGCCGTGACAGGTCAATCCAGTTACAATATCACAAGCATCAATTATCAGCAAATCAAACAGCAATTATTGCTAAGTCAGGAGCGATTCGCCAACGAAGAATGAACGAAACATCACTTGCAAGTTGCATCTTCATTGTGTTTCTACTGGTGGTTTATATGTACTTTTACTGTTGCACATCACTTTTTACTCCCACCTTTATCCTTCCCCTCCCTAATGCAGTTCGCTGTGCGCGCCGCACTGTATCATCCTGATCCTTCTTCCACCCTATCCAATTACCTCACGTAACATCGCGACGGGCACGTAATCAGAGGTCTATAAATGGCAAGATTTGTCGCACAGGACGAATCTAGGACAATTTCTGTCACACGATGAAAACTCTCCGATGAGGATTGTCGCCACATATCAAGCAAAATACTTTCAGTGACGCCTGGATGGGCGTTTCACGAGCGAAGCCGAGCGAAGCAAAATGGATGCCAAATTTGAAATCAGCGTCCCAAAATGTCCTAGAAACTGCCATAGGGCAAAACAGGTCATATCAGGTCATCGGAGGTCAGTGACTTCGGTTGACCTCTGCAAAGGTCAACTGAGGTCACAATCTCAGTGGAAACCATAAATATCACCTGTGAATGTTGACACCTGTGCTCCTCAGCAGCAACACCCGGAAACTGCCAGAAGTTACAAGCACCGATACTACGGGACGCCAGTTGCGCCTGACATGACCTTGAGAAACAGGTCATAGGCACGGGTCATGGGGATAGAACTTTAACAAAAAATTGAGAGTAAGTGTCAAATTGTTTAAAGGTAGGGTGTACTGAAAGTTCCATTGCAATCGGTTGATAAATACACGAGTTATTTTCGAAAAAGCTTTCATGCGACACTCACTGCGACACTCACCTTCGATACAAGCTTGATACCACTCGCTATAACGCAAGTCAATGGGCCGGCCTGTCGCGCGATACCAGCCGGCAGCGTATTTCTAGACCGCGTATTTCGGTTTCCCGCATTCTAATTGCCACCGGCTAGCGTAAAACCGGACATATCACATAAGTCAGTCAAAAATATAGATATTGTTTTGCAATTCGGTTTGGGCATCGTCCATACTTGGTTCTCCAATATACCTTCCACTTTTTTATATATTTGACAATTTTGATTTTGTGGAAATTTCCCCCAAAAAAATCAGTTCTTAATCACAATTTTTTTTCTCTAAAATATATTCAAAACCGGAAGATATATTGGAGAACCAAGTATGGACGATGCCCAAACTAAATTTTAAAGCAACATCTATATTTTTGACTAAGGGATTTACGAGGGACAATGCGACTTATGTCCGGTTTTACTCTAGCCAGTGGCAATTCAAATGCAGGAAACCGAAATCCGCTTACCGGCAGCGACAAACCGATTGCCCCAAAGAACCGCGGCTGCTAATTAACTATGTGCCCTTAAGTCTGTACGATCCAGAAAACCGCCCGTTGATATTTTTGCTTGAAAGCATACCTTATGTGTTGTATTGTATGTGAAATCATGTGATGTGATGTGATGTCATATGTGATGTGATGTCATATGTGATGTGATGTGTCATAATGTGAAAGCATATTGTTGTTTGCGTGATGATTTATTTTGTTGTGCTTGGAACCATTTTCCTCAGGCTTAAAAAATGTAAAATTTCGTCCCAAGTCATCATTTTTTTATTTCCCGTTTTTGTTCTTCTCTCACAAAGAATGGGACGCACAACCAAGTGTAACGAACAAGGTCCATTATATTGCTCGGTTCGGCCGGGTTCTGATCCTCCGACAACGGCATAAACTACCCCCTTCCCCAAAGCCCAATATTTGTCGCTTCACTGACAAAAATCTGTCGCCAACGCTCGCTACCAAGTTTCCGAAAAATAGACCTCTGCATATTATACGTGACGTAATAGCCACTAGTACTGTGCGTCACATCGTGTACTATGTACTATAGAGTGGATGTGCCGGCACGCATACAAAACAATATCACAAGCAGGTCCGCGGTCATTAACGACCGACGCGGGATGACTCACTTCCGATTACCTGCGCCTGTTGTTGGTCTCGCCGACGGCCAGATTGGAGCGTCTGCCGAACCGTGAAGTCGCAATTTGGACCAATGCATGCTTAGAATCAGAGACCCGAGCTCGGTCCGTGCTCCTCACAAAGCGGCACTCCCTGCGTCTGATCTCCGAACAGCAGCACTTGTCCCGTCTCCGCGTCTCTGCGTCTCTGCGTCTCTGCGTCTCTGCGTCTCTGCGTCTCTGCGTCTCTGCGTCTCTGCGTCTCTGCGTCTCTGCGTCTCTGCGTCTCTGCGTCTCTGCGTCTCTGCGTCTCTGCGTCTCTGCGTCTCTGCGTCTCTGCGTCTCCGCGTCTCCGCGTGACATCGGGCGAAAAACGAGAGACGCAGTTGACGACCTTAGCGGCGTTGTTGACTGCACAGTGTACATCGCTATTGAATGCAAATCACCGACAGTGATTGTGTGTGCAGGTGTGTGTGACGTCACCAGCCGACAGTGCAGCTGAGGCCTGTCACTGCGGCGCAGACAGGACACCGGCGGAGTCGTACAGGTTGCTGGTGGACGCAGAGGGTTTCAATGGAGTTTAGTGGCTTACGTCAACCGGGCGTGAAGATTCCTCTACACTGTCGAAGTATCTTGGATGTTCTGCTCAATCACGCTACTGAACAGTACTGAAGAGTGTTCGGCACGGCCCACTTGTACGATGGTTAACGCTAGACGGTGTAGGACATGGGAACTGTGTCGTCTGCTTTGCAAACGTTTACAATGAGCCTGACATTGAGCATGTCAGGCATGACAAAAAATCGACCCGGTCAAACCAGGTAAAAGTGCCAGGCATCACGCATGCATCTCAAGCATCACGCAAATTTGAGCAAAAATCGATGAGTTTTCATCAAGGCCATCTAATCCCTTTCCTTCAGCGTAAGGCAGCTCCATTGTCAAATCCGTAAGCCCCGGGGATTGGGGGCCCCATTGTGTGTGTCGAGATTACGCTGCGAGACCCAAGAGGTGTTTTAGTTGATGAAGAGATTCGGCACACGGGTTCCCTGTCGCACGAGTGGTGATCCCTGTCGATGGCCAACCTGACCAAGGCTCGTACACTGAGAGCTATAGTCATATTGTTATCTTCTGCATTGTAAAGTATGAAGTTACACCGGGTACACCGGGTAACACGCCGCCGGGTAACCATTAAAAGTTGTATCCAAAGTTTAGCTAGCTACATTTTTAAACATCCCATTTAAATAAACATGCGAAGAAACTTGAAAGAAAGTGAAGGTGTGATGAGGCCTAAGCTATTTTGCATTTTAAAATTCATAACAAAATATTGTCTTTCATGTTAGGGTTCTAACATCACAATATATATGCCTGTCCCGCACAGCGATATATTGTATAGGTGCGGACCCGTCAGCGGCCGGTACGTGCCCTGCTCGGCCAGCCCCACCATCAACAATTCGGTATATTGCCTAATTATACCATACTATAATTACTCACATTACGACATATTGCTTCCGATATCAATAGTTTTACAGATTTAGCAGACCACCACCCAACCTTTCGCCGGGAAATCCATATCCATCGACCGGATGTTTTCTTTGGCCGTCTCCAACATATGCATCCTGATCAATATGACAGTGGGAAGAACATCGTATCTGTCAATCTGTCACACTGGCTCTTTACTGACAAAAACGTGTATGTGAGCCGTTGCTAAACGTGTCAGGACTAGCTCATACACACCCATCGTCCCATTGTTCATGGCCGGACACTCGGGCAGCAACAGAGCGTCCACAGACACCACCCACACCGCGTGGACGCGTCGTACCGAAGGCCGCTACCCACACCCCGTGTGAATGCGCCGGTGTGTTGCTATATACACCCACACCTCGTCGGTACGCTTCCCAAGCTCGCTGCCTTGTTACATCAACTGATGTAGTCGACGGACACGCAAATAACGACAGAGTGTAATGGCCGGGACTTGTTGCCAATCGGCAGTAATGCGCAGGCTGTGTGTTGCCGGGGGCTGATGTCAATAGGGATAGCAGAGCGTGGCACTAAGGTGATTCAGTAGACACGGCGGTTCCTGATGTGCCCAGCCGAATGGAATTAATCGTGAATAATTTGAGAGGTGCTATGACTGTAGGCGGCGTGGAGGAGCATAAATGGGAACATTACGAGGAAATGTCATATGTCAAACACGTGTATATAACGAGTATCAGTTATCGACATGAAGCGACACAAGTACGTGAGTGTAAACAATACAGCTGGTTAACCGGCAATTTTTAGAACCGGCGAATGTTCTTATCGGAATCAATACGTGCATAATATTTCCACATTGTCTTCAAACACCATGACGTGATGATGGGCGCGATAGGAGGCGGTCTCACTGATCATTTTACCTGTTGGACACCACTCTGTGTCCGATTTTTCGTGTTGGCGAGTTAGATCAGTGCCGGGAAAGAAGGAAGTCGGCGTGCGACCCACACGTCGCTTTACCTTCCTCGTGCGGCGTGCCACTCGTAAGAGTTCGCTGATCGGCCGGCGTGGAAAACCATGACTCAGGCATCGAGAGTTCCATTGCAACGAAAGAGAGACAGAGTGAAGGATGCGCGGAATCGGACTGGCATGGTAAGGCAGGTATAATCCCAATAATCCCAACATGTCATACCGCGACACGCCCGCTGTCACATTTAAGTGCAAGGCGAGAACAATGGGTATAAATGGCAATAATCAGATGACAATAAGCTGACCTAATCCCAGGTGACTGCGCCCGCCACTGCGGTGTTATGTCCAGTGTGCGTGGTAACCTAGCAGAACCCCGTGGCTCATATCTCACTAGCAGCACAGGGTCCGTTCATGCCTCGCAGATGTGTTCTCCCACACACACACGCACCAGGCGCTAGCGAGCTGCATCGCGAATATTCACGCTGCATGATCCATTTCCACCATTCCATTGCCTGATGTCTGGCGTTAACTTCCCTATATATGCCGAATTTTACACAGACCCGCATTGTTTCGTGGCACACGAGTTACTCCGGCGTTTAGGTAAATCAATGCACAACTTTTGTACTCGGTAATATTTTGTAGACACAATAATTGCATTTGATGTTTCACGGAAAATTAATCGATGAATTCATGTGTTTCTTGCCTTGTCGGCATTACCAATCCAATATTAAATGCAAAAATTCAGAAATGACATGCCTTTGTCATGAGGTTAATTTTTCATCATGTGAAAAATCGCAACGAGTCACAATACAGCTGGAGGAACTAAACCCCGCGTTACAATTGTACAGGTATTACTCGATTGGCGAACCACTGGCATACGGTGATGATACAAAATCAATTGAACATTATGTATGCACATTTTACATGAACATTATGCATTGCATACATCTCATGGCAATTTCAAAGTACCACATAACATCGGCAGGGAGCATGTCAGCAAACCTTGGTCTGTGTTTTGCATTTGCCGTCACAATGCTATGAAAACTATACAATTATGAAACTGCCTACCATCATCAACTTAGTATTCATACAAAGCCAACTTCAACTTCGATGAATACAAAACATCAGAGATCTTATGAAACGCAGGCTCATTTGCATCGGTTCCAGTACCTGTTACAAGAGTTATACCTGAGAATGCAGGGACATGACAGGCATTTAGTAGAAAACATTGCAACGGCCATGAAATGTCAGCAACCACCAAGTGACATATTTCTGCTGATGTCACTATTGTACGTTGGAGTGCGCTGTAGTCGTGGCGCGAGTGATACGTTCAAAGAACGAACGACGAGGAAAAACTAAATATGGAAAAGCGTTCGCTTTCAAACGTTTCACATCCGCGACACTTGCTCACTTTCCTTCCAGGCCTCTATTCCAGTTGATTAAGCCATTCTCGCTGCGTCTTGCATCGGTACAGCCTTAGATACTGGCGTCAAATGTATCGGGTGTCAAATGCCAAGTCAATACCATTTCGATCGAGGCTCCAAACATCAACACTTCAATTTATCCTCCATACAGGTAGGATGATGTTAACCATCTATGAGTTCAGTGCATTTTAATGTTCAGAAACATGCATTGAGGAGAAACTACTCGTCATTATTGAATATATTTCCAAACAAAACGTTGGCTTAAGGGCCTGGGTGCTACATGTTAATATATTAAGATGCGGACGTATCAGTGTATCACGTCACAATTCATTAGCATATTGGTGTGACGGCGATCCGTCATATTGGTGTGACGGCGATCCGTCATATTGGTGTGTGACGGTGTTCCGTCAAATTGGTGTGACGGCGATCCGTCATATTGGTGTGACGGCGATCCGTCATATTGGTGTGACGGCGATCGGTTTCGGAGAGAGATAACGCGGAATCGGAGTTTCTTCAGAGGATTATTTTCATAACTCACGCCCCGGTTTTGACTACCACGTATCCATTGGCTGGCAAAGAACCGTGGTATGCAAAACAAAATGTCAAGGGTCGTTCGCCCATGCAGCTCAGTCGGGAGAGTGCTGGTAGGGGAAGACGGGGGAACCCCGCCACCCTAAACATTTACTAACGAATTGGCCAGATAAAGCCAGGGTACCTATATACTGCCTTTGTCATTGTTCTCTGTACCCGTACACTAGCGATCTTCGAGTAGGCGCAGCAGCATTCATGCTATTAACCCGAGACTTACTGGGGGGGGGGGGCTATTTCCCCCCTCCCGTTATTTTGCAATAAATCCTAAACGAACACCAGTATCGTCACCAAACTGGCAGTACCTTCTATCACATCAATTCGACACATGTTAGCAAAAGGAAAAATATGAGGTTATGATAGGTCAACCGGGAATGACGTCAGAGTGACGTCATGTTCTTCGGTTTTTGTTGCAAAATAATGGTTTGCGGAAGACGCTGTCAAAAATGCGATGTTTGAGATAAACTCAATTGTCTTTAAAAAAAATACTGATAATAGACCGGGCTATCAAACTGCCATCTCGGATTTTTTTTTTTTAATTTTGAGAAATCCAAATACATTTTTTTTTTAACAATTTTCAACAAGAAATCAGAATTATCCATAAACCGGAATATATGTGATCGAGACGTGTTCGGTGAATATGTGAACCAACTTTGAAGTCGATATCTTCAAAAATGACTGACTTATGACTTATAAATGACAAAAATCGACCACCTCTCACAGCATTACTATGCATAAAAAATGCATTTCCGTTTTTGCTTTTTACTTCTATTTATATGGAACAAACAATGTTCTAAGGTCATTTGTCGCGTTCTAGACGAAAAACAAACCCATAAACATGTGTTACAACGCCTAATGACCGTAATCTGCAGTTTGCCCCGTGACTCCGGATGACCTTGACCTGACCCATGGTCATAAACAGCTTACAAAGGTACTTAGAAGTTTCAGACACACGAATCATACCGATTTATCGACTGCTTATGCGTTTAATATCGCAATTTTTCGCGACAATTCCATCCATCGAGACCTTTTGACACGGTCAAACATTTTGTACTTGACCTGACCTGTGACGTCATCGGTGACCCCGAGGTCAAAATATTATGTTTCCCTCAATAAATTGTCCATGGCTATCGAATGCCGTTTGAATGTTTACATTCGGTCCAGTAGTTCCTGAGATCCGAGGGGGGGGGGGGGGGAATAGCCCCCCCCCCAGTAAGTCGCGTTATGAAATATACCCCAGTAACTCGCGGGTTAACTAGCATTGGTAGCATCAAATAACCCAGTTTACTTTGATCAGCCCGTGACGTTGGTGGATGATATAGAAGTCTCAACAGTAGTTAGTAGAGATGGAAGCAGGCGAATATTATCCCAATTTTCAAGAAAGGCGATAAACGTCAACCTTCCAACTATAGGTCAGTTTCCCTGCTTCCTCTCTTCGGGAAGATCTTAGAACGCATCGTTTTCGAAGAGCTGTTTCGCCATGTGTCCCCAGTGTTATGTGACGAGCAGCATGGTTTTATCCGAGGGAAATATTGTTCTACTAACCTAGCAGTCTTTCTTAAGACTGCGTGGGAGGCCATATCAGACGGGTATCAGACGGATGCCATACATACAGACTATTCGGCCGCTTTTCAGAGTGTTAATCACAAACTCATCATCCACAAGTTAAAACCGTCTTATCATGTACAGGACGTTGCTCTCAAATGGTTTGTCTCGTACCTGTCAGATAGGCGTCAGAGGGTGATCGTTAACGGCAAAACTTCCGACTGGAAACCAGTAACTTCTGGTGTTCCAGAAGGTCCTTCCTGGCCCCACTCCTTTTTGCACTCTTTATTAACGACTTGCCTCTTGGCATTCGCTCCGGCTGTCTTCTGTGCGCCGATGACGTCAAAATCTTTCGAAGAATTGAGTCGCCCGCTGACGGACTAGTGCTGCAGGATAATCTCGGTCGTCTGGTAGCCTGGTCAGTCAAGTGGGGTCTCGCGCTAAATCCCATCAAATGCAAATCGTTCACGATGACCCTCAGGCGCGCGCCCGTCCGGACACACTATTTTATCAATGAAACGGAGCTCGAGCATGTGTCTGAGATGAAAGACCTGGGGGTCGTTCTCGACACCAAGCTAACTTTTGCCTCTCACATTTCGAACATTGTAAGCCGAGCAAACCGTTCATTGGGTTTGATGATTCAATCCTTTCAAACAGGATTACAAGGCTGTAGATTTAATCGCGCAGCCTTGCAGGCTGCGTACTTTGCTAATGTTCGCTCCATTTTAGAGTACCGCAGTGTGATCTGGGCGGGGGCGGCCGATTCCCGCACAGTGCGGATCGATCGAGTACAGCACAAATTTCTCAAATGGCTTCTAAATCACACTTCTAGTCGGACCTCCTCTCTCTCGCATAGTGACCTGCTGCACCACTTTAGCATTCCATCTCTAAAATCTCGGAGAGTGCAGCATGACCTTCTTTTTCTCCGCAACGTCGTCCGGGCCAAATATGACTCTTCAACTTTGCTGAGCTCTTCCTTTTGCACGTGCCTGCTCGATCGACCCGCACGCATACTCTACTCACGGTGCTCCGAGCACGAGGGAGCACCGTAAGATCTGGGTTATACTGCAGAGCCCCACGAGAAATGAATGTATTCTTAAGCGACAAAGACGTTACCCAGGACCTGTTCGCCGATGATACTTACGCTTTTAAAATTAATGTGAAGTCTTATGTTATGTCAATGAACAGGTAGTATGTGGTGCGAAACTGTTTATCACTGTGGTAGCCTATTTACTTTTTACAGAGTAGCACCGCTATCTATCAGTATAGTTTACTTTTACTGTCAGTGTGCTCGTTTAATCTTGTATTTTATTTTGTACCTTTTACCGTTATGTATTTATTTAGTTCATTTATGTCACTGTGATGCAATGTGTGTTTTAAGCAATGACTTGGCCTGTAAGTGGAGTTTTCTCTGTTGGTGACAGACTTGTCAATGATTCATATTTGTCATGAATCGATTCACAGTGATTCACGGACCATATTGAATGATTCAATCATGATTCAATCACTCAACATTACCATAATGAATGATTCAATCATGATTCAATCACTCAACATTACCATAATGAATGATTCAATCATGATTCAATCACTCAAAATTACCATAATGAATGATTCAATCTTGATTCAATCACTCAACATTAAAGGGAAGTGTCGACTCCTTTGTCTAACTCCTTTGATTTTGAATGTGCGACTCTAAGATTTTATGAGCGTGATAGGGAGGTCATGCTCTACCTGTGTGCCAATTTGCACATCAAAATAGTCTGCTGGTTTGACCTTAAACATATGACCTGCTCTAACTCCTTTGATTTGAAATATGCGACTCTAAGATTTTAGCAGAATGATCACTAGGTCGTGATTTATCTGTGCACCAATTTTGAAGCCAATCCAAATAGTCCGCGAATGTATTTCCGAATGTTAATGTGAATGTGAGGCAATTGGACACGCGTGTTGTTTATTTTGATTATAAAATTATATTTATAATATTTATTATAATTGCAAATTCCAAGTTCCAAAAGTATTAATAACTTTACATTTCACTTTTTTAAGCGAATAGAACATTTATTTTGATTTTGCATTAGGTATTTTTGTTGTTGTATAAAGCATGATGTGGAATAAAGCGGCGCCGATGCGACAGTGATATTTGGGACATGCGGAGGTCATGCAAATGTTTGTTTATGATTTAGTTTTTGATATGGTATAGCCTAGAAATTAGGAAAAGGTGGGTACCTTTTGATAATTTTTCGTGTGAAAAAGGTGTGAGTGTACTGTGTGGTTTATGAACCAAAGTATGAGTTAGTTACCTTTTCTAAGTATTTAGGTACCTACCCCTAACCCTACCAGTTCCAAGGTATTCACCTAGTTAGGGCTGATTGAACAGTGGCTTTGTGCCCACTGGAGTTGGACACAAAGCCTCACTTTCTTTACGCATAGATGAATTACAGGCTGCAGCTCAGGACACAGAGCTCATATAATTGACCATTAAGTGCCTGGTTTGTCCACAGGGCACAGATGAATGCTGGGCCGCTGGCATATTTTGTGGACAGTTTTTGCTGTTCGACCAAAAAATAATGATTCTTTGAGCAATGAATGATTCAATCAGCCTATTTTCTCTGTATGAATGATTCAATCAGTGACTCACAACAGGTTTGCGCATGAGGTGAATCGATTCATGAGTCATTCATTTGAAATAAGAATGATTCAATCAAAAGTAGTCGATTCACATTGAATCATTGACAAGTCTGGTTGGTGATAATACAAAATAAACAAATAAACAAAAACAAAGTAATGGTTCCACAATTACTAACTCCAAACTCATCTTGAAGATATCGTTCAAAACAATTCAACTCGTGAGCGACAAGACGCGTTTTCCGTCCTTTTCCGGGCGCATTCAATCGCGGCCCGACCCAAATTCCTACGCCACAATGAGCGAGCGGGTGGCTCACGTCTGTCTGTCTGTGTATCCGTCTGTCTGCCGCATACTGCCGGGGGCAGTGGGCCCTCCCCATGCGTCACCGATGCTGCAGCTGCACCGAAAAATGACAAGCTCCGAGATGGTGTCGACCCAGATATGCAGGTCTGCCGGCCGATCCTCCCCCTCTTCAGGACACACCGCTGCCGGCACAGCTGTGCTGACGAGGAACATGGTGTAATGCCGTCAGACGCAGTCCGATACACCGACGGACCGATCGACGGACCGACGGACCGACGGACCGACGGACCGACGGACCGACGGACCGACAGACCGACGGACCGACAGACCGACGTACCAACGTACCAACGTACCAACGTACCAACGTACCAACGTACCAATGTACCAACGGACCAACGGACCAACGGACAAACGGACCAACGGACCAACGGCCTCACTAAACCGCGGTCCGCCGCACGCACTGCTCGGGAGGGTGACCCTCCATGAGCACAGCATTGATCGCACGATAGCATCCGTCCCAGGGGAAAAGCACAGCGGAACGCGAGAGTGCTAAGACCTGGCTGAGAGCAGTGGCTGCCCAACGCCAGTGTCAGACCACCAGCTTCCTCCTCACCATGTCTGGAGTTACGATAGTTTAGATATGCATCTTCAACTTCAACTAATGTGAATGTGAATTGGATACAACTTTAAAAGAAGCAAAGCCTAGCTGATTTCTAAGGAACTTGTATGTATATCCAAGTTCAGAGGAGAAACATACCGCATGAGGCCTGAGGGCGCCCTGAACCATAGCGCAGTATTTATATGCATAGTTAAGCAATGACAAACACTAGCAAGACCAAAGGTGAAAATGGGTGGGTGAGAAATGCATGCCATTTTTAGCGTATTGCCGTATGATATCGTATTAGTTTGTGGTAGCATTGTGATTAGAAGGAGAAAAAAGGCCAGATTAAAAGAGCAACACTTTGGAGATCTGTATCGATGTAAACTCGCTGTAACCGATAACGTCACCAGATCATAGGCGTACCCAAGGGGGGGGGGGCAATTGACCCCCCCCCCCCCCCCTGAAGGTACATACGTGCCCCCTTGGCCGTATGTGCCCCTTTGGAAATAGGGCCCGAAGGGCCCTATTTCGTTAAAAAATGAATGTTTTTTTAGAAACAAATGTTGAAAATATGCCCCTCTAAAAATATAGTGGGCCAAATTAGGTGATTTTTTTTTGGCGGGGGTACCTTATTCCCCCTGATAAAACATTGCCCCTTCCTGGAGTGAATCCTGGGAACGTCACTGCACCAGATAAGTCACTGTTAATACAAAATACAGCTTTTAATAACTGGAACAAAAAGGAAACAGAACCCGGACTCAAATGGCCGCGCCTGCTCAAGTGCAAACCATATTTGGACACTTCAAGGTGATCTGTAAAGTAAACGAAACAGATTAAACAGAATTTACTCCAGGATTCAGGATAGTCGACGTCAAAGCTTTCTGTTCGGATGTCTTGACGGGCATCACGCATACGGATTTGTCAGGTTAAGGCCTAATCAGATGCCGGTGTTATCAGGAAATATTTGCAAGCAGCATGCAATGACATGGACGACTAAAATATGAAAGATGACGTCAGCTTTGATGACAAGAGAAGACATTATTGAGTACTACTACAATGCGATGGAAATTCCACGAACGTCAGCTGTTTAAATAGCCATAGTTGAGTGATGTCATCGTTGCGCAATTATAAATACCGTCGTGGATGCTTGAGGTGCTGCCATAAACAAATTGCATTCAATGTGCACACCCTAACTTAATCACGTAATAAATCATAAGAAACCTGTAATTCTGCTGGGTTTGTTACGTAACAAATGCATGATGGGAGTAGATAATGGGGAACCAGTCACTCAGCTGGCCTGATCCCGACTCTATACGCTACAGATCCTTCGTCGTCATCAAGGATCAATAACAGACAATCATAAAGATCGATAGGATCAGCCTTCAAAACCAACTGGATCTTAGTCCTCTGTCATGCCAGGCACGCGATTATTAATATCAGTAAGGTCAGGTTGATAGCATTTGGGGTCAGCGACAAATATGGTATGTAGAATGACAAGCTGAATGCAGGCAAATAGTAGTCAAGAGTCTTAACATAGCCACAGTGCCATGAACTTGACACGCATGTAAGGCACTCAAGATAAATAAATAATATCGAGGTCCCAGCCGTTTCAAGCATATCCTCAAGAAAGCAGAGCACACTACTGGCCATGCATGTTTGCAGCTTACCCGGCAGCTGACACATGAAGATAGATCGACCCAAAGCAAGTTCCAAGTTACGTGAAAATTCATCAGCTGGCAGGAGCCGAGCCAATATACCGGACGACCGGAACGGCTACTGCGTGGGTGTTAATCAGAGAGGAGCGAACACCCAGACAGCGAGGCGTTCCAATCCACTCGACCACGGCAAACTCCGCCTACCAAATACCAGAATTGAACACTGAAGGCGGCTCTCGGCACGTTGCGAATCTTTGCGTACACTGGCTCCGAGCCAAGGTGGGCCTACGCCGTTGCCATCCTATAGAGCAGGCCCTCATGCAGGACACGACACACTGGACACGACACGTCACACTGGACACGTCACGTCACACTGGACACGTCACGTCACACTGGACACGACACGGCACACTGGACACGTCACGTCACACTGGACACGTCACGTCACACTGGACACGTCACGTCACACTGGACACGACACGTCACACTGGACACGTCACGTCACACTGGACACTTCACGTCACACTGTCCCGACGGACGGTGGCCGGCGGCGGAACATCACGCCTCTGACTCGTGACATCCTCCGGTCCTGTTCCGACATCCCGCGGACGGTGGCCGGCGGCGGGACACCACGCCTCTGACTCGTGACATCCTCCGGTCCCGTTCCGACATCCCGCGAGGCCCGTCCTTGTCACACCATATCTGCCCTGACAGCCCCAGAGACGACTCCACAGTTCAGCAGCTCAGTGATACGCGCCTCTCAGCGGTGGTCTGCGCCTGCCAGTCAGCTGCTCATACATGTACAACATGACCGACCGGCGGCGTTCTGTCAGCAGTCCAGGACAATGTGTGTCGAGCAATGTCCGGCAAGCAACGGTCCCCGACCGATTTGGTGCTGACCACGAAATCGTGGAGCGCTTTTTCCTTCTCAGCATGCACAGCCGGTGCACGAGCACATGTGGATTATCAGTGTGTATTCCTTGTATTATCAGCGTGGAAGCATTCGGGGCGAGGCACGGGCAGAGGGAGCCACACACCGTTTGGAAAGGGCCCGAGTCCAAAGCAAGCAGGACACGCTCCAATTACATTGTAGACAAAGTGGAGAGACATGTTATGTTTCTCAACACTACCTACATGATACAGCGAGCCAAGATGGGTTCTGATGTCTGATTGTGCCCAAGCTTGCAGACTGTGACTGTTGCAGGGTTGAACTTGTTTGTGTTTGTGCTAGTGACCTTGCTGATGTTGTTTGTGGTAGTGACCACTGGCCTTGTTTGTGTTTGTGTTAGTGACCTTGCTGATGCTGTGACAGTACTTGTAACTCTAAACCAGCCGAGTGACTGGTTCAACCCACGCCATCCGCTACTTCGTTTCAGCACGTTGACTTCGATCCACCAAGGAAGTATTGTCGATGATGTACCGCTAAAGGCATCCGGGTCAGGGGCTTCCAGGCGTTCGCCTATCGCTGGTTCTGAGGATCTATATGGTCACACTGTACACAAGGATGTGAGACACTTGAAGTTACACAATGGCTTGGCTATATCGCACGACCTCGGACATTAACTTCTAACAGTTATTACAGGGAGTGTGTCTACTGTTTTGGAATGTCAAAACTATTTTCATTACGGTAAGTATCTATTGGTTTGATTGTTGGATGCGATGAAATTCACATCTGGATTTAGGCATTTAGTTGAATTTGCACTTATATATTTGTATTTTATTTTCGATATCGATAAAACGATCGCCACTACAGTGCAGGTAATCAGAGGGAAGAAGATGTTATGTAAAACGGCGTACCTAAGACAGTACACAATCGATACGAACAATGTAAACAAACCATCGAAAAGCAAAGTGGCCGTCGATGTTCTGTTCGGCTGCTGCTATCGGCGCTCACGAGCTGTTTTGTCGAAATGCTATTGGCCGGCGCTAACGATATGCTAGCAAATGTGTATAGATATTTCGATATTATCAATGCTTCTAGTCGTGGTAAGGCGTAAGCCCTCTGGGGTCTACCCGATAACTTTGGCTACCAGCCAGTTCCTTGGGTCTTTAGAATATCTCAGCAACTAGTATGAATCTGGAGAAATGAAAGGCATGGTTCGATTCATAAAATTATGTTCTATAAACCAGTGTCAACCTCCCCCCCCCCCACCCCCCCCCCCCCCACCCCCCCACCAAGTAAGCGATGTCAGAAGACACACTCTTCTTAATGTCGAATTTACATCCCAAACATTCCTCTGGAGTAGTAGCCGGAGTCTCGGATCGTATATCCGAAGTCTCGGATCGTACATCCGGAGTCTCGGATCGTACATCCGGAGTCTCGGATCGTACTTCCGGAGTCTCAGATCGTACATCCGGAGTCTCGGATCGTACATCCGGAGTCTCGGATCGTACATCCGGAGTCTCGGATCGTACATCCGGAGTCTCGGATCGTACATCCGGAGTCTCGGATCGTACATCCGGAGTCTCGGATCGTACATCCGGAGTCTCGGATCGTACATCCGGAGTCTCGGATCGTACATCCGGAGTCTCGGATCGTACATCCGGAGTCTCGGATCGTACATCCGGAGTCTCGTATCGTACATCCGGAGTCTCGTATCGTACATCCGGAGTCTCGTATCGTACATCCGGAGTCTCGTATCGTACATCCGGAGTCTCGTATCGAACATCCGGAGTCTCGGATCGTACATACGGAGTCTCGGATCGTACTTCCGGAGTCTCGGATCGTACTTCCGGAGTCTCGGATCGTACATCCGGAGCTGTCCAGCCGACGACTCCAGGTCCTGCGTCTCGTATCCGCCCCTGGTCACGCCTACACCCTCCCACGCCCGTGAGAGAACAGCCAAACAAGGAGGTCGGAACGGGGACACGACGAGTACCTCTCCGGGGCGACACGACCTCCGACCGCGACGAGACACGACCGCCGACCGCGACTCGCCGTGCGGAGGTCGTTACGTCACCACCGGGTTCTCTCTGCGCGGGACCGCGCCCATTGGTCTGCCACCGACCTCAGAGCCGCGTTCAGACGATCCCGGAGTCACAGATAACCTCTCCGGGGACCAGGTCACCGGGGCTGCGAGGACTAGCTCTGTGACATCCGTCTGCCGGCTGAGAGTGAGCCAGTCTCAGTCCCAGGAGAACTCGGCGTACCCGGCAGTCAGCCACCACCCATTTGACCTGTCCGGCATGTGAGGAGCGGTTCACGCTGCAGATCACGCGGCTGGCTGCACATTAAATTGCCATGCAGGATACTCGATAGGACACTCAGCCAGGAGCTGCATCACTTCTGATTAAGCTCCCCAGAGATTCTCGAAGCGTGTAGGTACGCCATAATGCCTCTTTATGTGCGTCAGAATGTCTTATATAAGCTCCAGGAATACTCGACAGATAATACTCCAGAGGCAGTCCTGAGCTGAGTATCACTTGGCGACCGTACCAGGCACATTTCCGCCTCTCGCAAGGCAGAGCTCAGGTGTTCCCCGCGCACATATTACGAGCCGGTTTCCAGGACAGGGTTAAAGTTAAGTCGGATTCACATATGACGGAAATTGGAATCACCAGCTTCCATAACCATGCAAAGCAAATCTGGATTACAATCGAGATATGTAAGTTAATAAACCGACTTCAACCGACCGACTACAAAACCAACCACAATCGAGATTGAATTCGGTTTTGCACTGAAATTTGTACCACAGCGGCTGCCGCAGCCTTTGCGGAATTAAATACGTGGAAGTTCTGTGGCTCTTAAGTTACATTTGCAGTATGAAATAACGCTCATACGACGCGACCAGAGGGCTATGACGAAAGGCCGGCGTCCGGAAATGACGAATTCCCGGGATATTTATTGTCGGTGACCCGACTACAGAACCTAGTTCACTTTCGTAAAACAGGTGTTTCCTCGGGGCTCTACCGCCCATCACCGTGCCTAGAGCCTCATTGAGGCCCGATATCATTAAGCACTCTCAGCGGGGCTGCGTGTCACACTACTGTCATCTGTCATCTGTCATCTGTCATCTGTCATCTGACAGACGGCGAGCCCGGCTGACAGCCGTCCCCGACCTGTGACCTCAGCGGGTCGCCCACACGTGACTCCTGACCTCAGCGGGTCGCCCACACGTGACTCCTGACCTCAGCGGGTCACCCACACGTGACCCCTGACCACCTCAGCGGGTCGCCCACACGTGACCCCTGACCTCAGCGGGTCACACACACGTGACTCCTGACCTCAGCGGGTCACCCACACGTGACTCCTGACCTCAGCGAGTCACCCACACGTGACCCCTGACCTCAGCGGGTCGCCAACACGTGACCCCTGACCTCAGCGGGTCGCCCACACGTGACTCCTGACCTCAGCGGGTCGCCCACTCGTGACTCCTGACCTCAGAGGGTCGCCCACACGTGACCCCTGACCTCAGCGGGTCGCCCACACGCAATGCGCGGCACAGCGCGGCAGGGCGCGGCCGGAAGGTTCGAGAGAGGACCTCAGCCGCAGCCAGGCAAGTGCTGCTAAATTAGGCGGGGGCGACCGTGGCGGTGACAGCGGCGGCGGCGGCGGCGGCGGCGGCGGCGGTGGCGGTGGCGGTGGCGGTGGCGGTGGCGGCGGCGGCGGCGGCGGCGGCGGCGGCGGCGGCGGTGGCGGCGGCGGCTGTGGCGGTGGCGGTGGCGGTGGCGGTGGCGGTGGCGGTGGCGGTGGCGGTGGCGGTGGCGGTGGCGGTGGCGGTGGCGGTGGCTGTGGCGGCTGTGGCGGCGGTGGCGGCGGCGGCGGCGGCGGCGTTGGCGTTGGCGGTGGCGGTGGTGGTGGCGGTGGCGGTGGCGGTGGCGGTGGCGGTGGCGGTGGCGGTGGCGGTGGCGGTGGTTGTGGCGGTGGCGGTGGCGGTGGTGGTGGTGGTGGTGGCGGCGGCTGTGGCGGTGACGGCGACGGCGGCACGTCAAAGCGGCCTGGTGCCCGACCAGGCCCTCGCGCCCGTCAACAGAGCCGCGGACAAAGGCGTTTTAGCATCGAGACGAGCAGCGAGCTGGCCGGAGCTGTGTGGGCCGGCTGAGCGAGGCAGTAAACAGGGTGGCTAACGAGCTGGGAGCGCCTCGACAGACGACCCGCACCCGGTACACGAGGAGAGACGAGCGCGGCGCACTGAGACGAGCGTGGCGCACTGTCTTAGACGAGAGCGGCGTGCTGGCTTAGACGAGTGTGGCGCATCTAGTGGCGCACTGCCTTCGAACGACCAAGTTCGTCCTGTCACAGCGCGGTCCATTATGATCAGCGAAAATTATCTCAGTACAGACCAGTAGCTTCCATGGTTAGCACAGCTGATGGGAGCCCCTCACGCATCATTCTGGATATACAACTATTTCTCTTTTTTTGTATTCTTAACCTTTCGAGTTACCACAGAGCATTCAGGTCACATGTCCTGAATGTTCCAATGTCCCATGGCCCAAATATGGTCACATGTGCCCGTCTTGAGAGACACAGCTGGACGTCCTGACGCCCGGGGGAGCCAGAGACACAGCTGACTGGATAACGACTGTTCTGTGCCAACCTAAACAGCGGGCTGGCCGGGCCGGCCGGGTCCAGAGGACCCTCCGCGTCACCACAACTCCCTGGCACCCGGCATCCGGCGGCGGCGCGGCGGCGGCGGGCGGCGGGCGGCGGCACCCGGCAGCCAGCGGTGCCGGCGGGCGGCGGGCGGCGGGCACCACAGATGTGCCTCCTCGAGAGGCATTTCATCACTCCCAGTGTCGCGCTGCTGCAATGGGCCACTTGCCAGGTCACCGATGATAACAGCTGGCAGCGGTGTTGCCAGCTGCAACACAATGTGGTGCTCTGGCGGGCCACATCGTGTTGTAGCTGCAGTGGCGCCCAGCAGTGTTCGTCACGGGCCCACCAACCCCCAGCCCGGCCCGGCCCGGGCCCATGAACACCAAGCCCATGCACGGACCAGGCCCGGTCAAATTAATAAATGTGAGGCTCAGGCCCGGTCCGGCCCGTTCAGATTAAGCATATAATTATTTTCACAAAATTTGCAATCTTTATCATAGCATATTTACTCCATACTTGTATACTATAAATGTGAAACAATGCACCAATTATGCTAACCAAAAAAACAAGCCACAGCCACAGAAACAGTGTGTTGCTGTGGAAGTGAACTGCTGGTTAAAATATGTTTAAGCTCTGACCTGAGCTAGCACGCATTACTTCAACATTCGCAGCCCAGGCCCGTCCAGAGCCCGGTGATTTCCTTAACGTTGAGGCCCGGTCCATGCCCAGCCCAGGCCCGGCCCAGGTCCGGCCTAGGCCCGGCCCATGGCCCATATGGCTAGCCCGGCCCGTGACGAACTCTGGCGCCCAGGCAGTGTTAAAACGCATTTTACAGTCGGGATACAACATCGTACCATCTCGTCGGGAGAAAGGTCATGCCATGCCATGCTAGCGGGTCGGGTCAGGCCAAATTACGCTACCGGAATACCCAGGTGCGATGAGCCTGGGGAAATGCACTTCTCTCCCGGTCCCTGAACAGACGGGGGATCGCGCTGACCGGCTGGGTTAGTGGGCCACGCCGAACGACAGCCGGTCGAGGGGCACCATCCATGTCGGAGAGGTGAAACGAATTCGCCCATCCACTCGACGAACACTTCCACCGTCATCCGGCGCGACACAATCTGTCTGCCCACTTCAGATCAGCCGCACTAATTCAGCAGGTTGTCAGAATGAATTGGCCGCTCATTGTGCTCCCATCTGTGCCGGATTCCCGCCGGTCCGGACATGGCACGTCCTCTCCCGCCGGGAGCAGCGGCGGTGCCAGGCCGGTGCCAGGCCGGTGCAGGCCGGTACCAGGCCGGTGCCAGGCCAGTACCAGGCCGGTGCCAGGCCGGTACCAGGCCGGTACCAGGCCGGTACCAGGCCGGTGCCAGGCCGGTACCAGGACGGTACCAGGCCGGTACCAGGCCGGTGCCAGGCCGGTACCAGGACGGTGCCAGGCCGGTGCCAGGCCGGTACCAGGCCGGTGCCAGGCCGGTACCAGGACGGTGCCAGGCCGGTGCCAGGCCGGTACCAGGCCGGTGCCAGGCCGGTGCCAGGCCGGCAGAGGGCCGGCAGAGGGCGTTGCCAGCCGAGATACGTCGGCAGGCGGCACTATTCAGCCGCCAATCAGCAGGGTAATGGGGGGGGGGGCAGCATTGTATTACATGCAGTATGGTGGAGCCATTCGTAGGGTTGCCCGGGAGCTGGGCAGGAGTTGAAAATTCGTGTGACATCGCCTGGATGGCCCCTGGCCAGGTACCAGACACGTAGCCAGGGTTTTATCAGGGGGGGGGGGGGGGGCAGGGGGGGGGGGGGGGCACGTCAGTGGCGGATCATATTTCGCTCCAGTTGTTTACGGGTGTGTGGGAGGGGGGGGGGGGGGGGGGGGGGTGGCGTCGAGTCGTCAGCAGAATCTCATTTTATCTAGTGTAAACTGGTTCGCTCGGAGGGGGGGGGGGGGGGGGGAGGGCATGTCCCCAGTGCCCCCCCCCCCTACATCCCTGCCAGGCACTGATCCCTACATCCCTGCCAGGTACTGATCCCTACATCCCTGCCAGGTACTGATCCCTACATCCCTGCCAGGTACTGATCCCTACATCCCTGCCAGGTACTAATCCCTACATCCCTGCCAGGTACTGATCCCTACATCCCTGCCAGGTACTGATCCCTACATCCCTGCCAGGTACTGATCCCTACATCCCTGCCAGGTACTAATCCCTACATCCCTGCCAGGTACTGATCCCTACATCCCTGCCAGGTACTGATCCCTACATCCCTGCCAGGTACTGATCCCTACATCCCTGCCAGGTACTAATCCCTACATCCCTGCCAGGTACTAATCCCTACATCCCTGCCAGGTACTGATCCCTACATCCCTGCCAGGTACTGATCCCTACATCCCTGCCAGGTACTGATCCCTACATCCCTGCCAGGTACTGATCCCTACATCCCTGCCAGGTACTAATCCCTACATCCCTGCCAGGTACTGATCCCTACATCCCTGCCAGGTACTGATCCCTACATCCCTGCCAGGTACTGATCCCTACATCCCTGCCAGGTACTGATCCCTACATCCCTGCCAGGTACTAATCCCTACATCCCTGCCAGGTACTGATCCCTACATCCCTGCCAGGTACTGATCCCTACATCCCTGCCAGGTACTGATCCCTACATCCCTGCCAGGTACTGATCCCTACATCCCTGCCAGGTACTGATCCCTACATCCCTGCCAGGTACTGATCCCTACATCCCTGCCAGGTACTGATCCCTACATCCCTGCCAGGTACTAATCCCTACATTCCTGCCAGGTACTGATCCCTACATCCCTGCCAGGTACTAATCCCTACATCCCTGCCAGGTACTGATCCCTACATCCCTGCCAGGTACTGATCCCTACATCCCTGCCAGGTACTGATCCCTACATCCCTGCCAGGTACTAATCCCTACATCCCTGCCAGGTACTGATCCCTACATCCCTGCCAGGTACTGATCCCTACATCCCTGCCAGGTACTGATCCCTACATCCCTGCCAGGTACTGATCCCTACATCCCTGCCAGGTACTAATCCCTACATCCCTGCCAGGTACTGATCCCTACATCCCTGCCAGGTACTGATCCCTACATCCCTGCCAGGTACTGATCCCTACATCCCTGCCAGGTACTGATCCCTACATCCCTGCCAGGTACTAATCCCTACATCCCTGCCAGGTACTGATCCCTACATCCCTGCCAGGTACTAATCCCTACATCCCTGCCAGGTACTGATCCCTACATCCCTGCCAGGTACTGATCCCTACATCCCTGCCAGGTACTGATCCCTACATCCCTGCCAGGTACTGATGATCGAGTTATGTGCTTTGCATTATACAAACACAATCCCACTTTTTGTGACCTCGAATTTTATGACAGGCATAACAAGGACAAATGCATACACATCGTGGAATAAGGGCTTAGACCCACCTTATCGAAATATCGTAAACATGTATCCCTTGTTTAGGGGCGTATCCCTTGTTTAGGGGCGTATCCCTTGTTTAGGGGCGTATCCCTTGTTTAGGGGCGTATCCCTTGTTTAGGGGCGTATCCCTTGTTTAGGGGCGTATCCCTTGTTTAGGGGCGTATCCCTTGTTTAGGGGCGTATCCCTTGTTTAGGGGCGTATCCCTTGTTTAGGGGCGTATCCCTTGTTTAGGGGCGTATCCCTTGTTTAGGGGTGCATCAATTTACAGTTAATGTCTGAGGAGGATTTTGCTTTCGTCGCGTTTCTTTCGCTATTTCATCTCAACACTACTGTAGAAGTGAGTCTACCCCTTAAATGATACAAAATCTTCTCAACTGTAGAAGCCTCAAACAACAAAATTATGTCCGCAATGTTTTGATACCCACACAAAGGAAAGGACCTGCCACACGAAATGATGTACGGTTCTCTTCAAATAAAACGCCAGCACTTAACACATTCTGTGGTGTGAATACAAAAGTTTCTGAGGGCGTGGGATGCATCACAAAAAAACGATCATATTTTATCCGCGGGAGATTGACGCGTTTTATGCATTCGAAAGCTCGAACTAATAACTGGAAAGACGTACTTAAAATATGTTTGATTGCCATCTCCATAGTCATAACGCATAAGCCAAGCCCGTTTATGACTCATAAAATTCAGGAGATGACTGTGAAATGCACACGATAAGCATTTCTAACTTAATGCTGCCATAAACGGTGTTCATTATGACTTGCACTATGTGCCTGTTTCTCGAAAGAATAAGCGGGAGAGAGCGTGCTAAAACAACAATTAATAAATAATTATAATAAGCATAATGTCATAAGCTGACCATGAAATAACTCGCATATAACTTAAACTGCTTCATTTTCGGACTATACCTAACAATATTTCATCAAGCGAACATAGTTTGCAAGTGAACATTTAACATAAAGTATGTTGCATAAATTTCAGTGCGTAGGACAAACCCCAGACCTAAACATGATTGTGATGCCGGGAAGGGCAGGCATTGCATGCTTACCTTCACTCCGTATTTGCTGTTACTCGTCATGGTTTTATCACCTCCGAGTGTGATGAAGGACTCTTTACAGCACCCTACCAACCGGTGAGCGTACCGAGCGCGCATTATCAGCAACTAAGCATACTTCGCGTTATGTCAATATACTCAGCAAACAGTGGACAGTAAACTGTGTATCGTACCACCCACATCGTTCACCACTTAAAGAGAGAACTCTGATCTGCTACTGCTTCATAGAGGTGGTCGTCTCAATTCGTCTGAATCATTCTACCAGTGGCATGAAGGGACCTGAATGAACCCAGGCCACATCTGACATGAGTCGAGCATGTTATATGCTACTTGAAAAATGATCAGGCATCACGGTTGCTCGGAAACACTCCTCATCGTGGAGGACTCCTCCTCACCTCCTCCTTATCGCCTCATCGTGGAGGATGGAAGAACGGCTGGAACAACATTCGGCCAACTACACCCTGCCTGCTATTGAAAGACTGGGCACGGCCCACCGCGCCAATTCCTGTAGAGGAAGCAGAAACGGCCTCACCCTGCCACCACCTGTGACGGAGGAAGACACTTCCCTCCCACCCTTCCACCCTGCCAGCCGGTTGAGGCGGTCGCCACTTACGGTGAAGACGCGGGGAAGGGTGACCACACGTCGGACACGCTGAGCAGTGGGATGGTCAGCTTCGGCATGCGGATCTGCCGTCCGCGGCGGGTCTGCACGGTGACCATGTGCCTGTTGTGCACGGCGTCCCAGGCGGGTCGGTCCGGCCAGGCGGGGCCGCGCTCGCCCTGCCACACGTGCGGGGACAGGATGCGCAGAGGCCGCGACGACACCTGGTGGTGCTGATCCAGCTGATGCTGCAGATGCAGCTGGTCAAGCTCCGTCCCTCGCTGCAGCGGCAGGGACAGCTTACCACGGCCTTCCGCCGAATTCTTGCCCGGACCGAAAGCCGGCCGCGCCGCTCCGGAGGAGCCGTTCTCTGGCGTCGGAGAGAGCTGAGGGGTGCCGCCGGCCGACATCTGGCGCTCCAGGGAGCTGGCGCTGGAGCTGGACACGGACCGGCGCTGCATCATGCTGCTGAAGTGCGGCTCGCTGACGCTGGGGTCGCTGGCAGCCTCCTCAGACACGTGTCGGCTGGGCGGCGGTGGCGCTCCGATCAGCTGCTGCTGCCTCGCAGCTCGCAGCTGCTCGCGCTGAGCGTGCTCCCGGAGCCGCTGCAGCGTGATGCGCGCGCGCGGCGACGCCAGCGGGTGGCTCGTGTCCTGGCCCAGCAGCGACGGGCTGGAGGTGGAGCGCAGCTTCTGGGGCCACTCCATGCGATCCGCTGTGCCACTGTTCACCAAAACACCGTCCCACTGTTCACCGAAACACTGTCCACCGTCACACTGTTCCCGCTCACCGCAGCGTAGCACCAACAGTGAGACACACGTCTGTCGCGCGCGACTCACCCGTGTCCCCGGCGTTCCTACGTCCGCCTACGTCCGCGTACGTCCGCCTACGTCCGCCCTCGTCCTTACCACTCACGCAGCGTTCACAGCCGCGTCTGTCGGCGCCAGAGACCGCGGCAGTTCAGCGGGCCGGCGTATTTTTACCGTGGCAGGAGGACACGTGTGCGTCGGCCTGCGGTGGGCAGGGAGCGGAGTGCAGCGCCAGCGGTGGCGGCGACACTCGGCACAGGTCTGCATCGCCGCCCGCCGGAGGAGGCCGGCCGGCCGGCGGCACCGCCAGGCGGCGCTGCCAGCGCGGCGGTGCGGCAGGCAGGATCATCGGGAACGACCGGGGACGACGGAGGCGACAGGGCAGAAACTTTTGCTGGACCGAGAGCGAAGAACTGTTGAAAGAGAGGCGAGAACCATGTCGGAGCTTCCCGGGTTCACGCAGATTAACTGCTTGTCCAAAGGTTGCTTGGATAAATCGTTGATCTTTCCAAACTAGGGAACAGGAACAGAGAGAGGCACGATAAACAGAGAGTGTTGGAAACTCCCAGCAGCCCCCGACAAGGGTTCGTGAAGAAGCCTGCAAACCAACCCACGCCTGAAATCCCCCGCCCTCATTTCCTCCCTCACTCTGAGCGAAATCCACAGCTGTTTTGACCTGTCATCGCCGCACAACGCCCTGTCAGAAAAACAGCCCGCCCACGCCAGCAGACGGCCGGTGCTAACAGTGCGCCTCACAACAGCAGAACTGGGCGACGCCATTGATCGGGGAGATTTGTCCCCACTCGATCTCCGAGGCCGATCGGCTGACAGCTGCGGATAGGCCGACAATCGAAATTGAATTCCAAGAACATCGGTCTGAACGGTTTCACGAGGGGATTTAATTCTAGAAGGCGAGAAATGCACTGTTCTTGCGTTTTTTCTTCATAGGTCTGTGAACGACAAATGAAAGAACGCGAGTAACATCGCAAAATATGCTGGTGGGGTCACTTGACGATAATATGTCATTGCCACAACCGTCTACCATATGGATTCACGTCTACTGCGGTTAATAATTCCAGAGAAACAGAGTTCGCAGAAGTGTGCGATATGGCAGCGTGTTCCCGTTCGCTGCCGCCACCCGACGTCGGCCAGTGCCCTCGTGAATAATATGAATAAGAATCAGATTGATGGGCGCAATACCCGATCTACGGGCATGCAGCCACGGCTACAGACCAACTAACAAATATCTTCGATTAGAATGGAATGGGCCACGCCCATCAATCAATCAATCAAAATATATTATCAAACAAACAAATATAATAAACAATACAAGTGCGATTGGCGCAAATGCACACTGCATATAACATGGCACCTCTCGCGAACTGAAACGTAAACTCAACAAAACCGACCGCCGTCACGAAGGAATCGCCCCACCGCCCCTCCAAAGCAGCACGTTGCTGACCCATGCTGACCGCCGTCCCCTGGGTTCACAACTTAAGAGTTTAATCTTTTTGAATATAAAAGGAATTGTTGAAATGATCGAGCCACCCTGCACCGCTCACCAGTGGTGAGATGTGTTCCGTGTAAAAGAATGTCGATCTGTGTGTCTGTTGGAAAATGGGAGAAGTCTGACTGCAGAATGGATGCCCATGCACTCGCACAGAGACGCGATGAATAGAAGATGACAGATCGATTGGTTTGTCTTCCGCGAAAGAGGCCGACGATAAGTGTAGCCACTCCGGCTACCACTCCGGCTACCACTCCGGCTACCACTCCGGCTACCATTCCGGCTACCATTCCGGCTACCATTCCGGCTACCACTCCGGCTACCACTCCGGCTACCACTCCGGCTACCACTCCGGCCACCACTCCGGCTACCACTCCGGCTACCACTCCGGCTACCACTCCGGCTACCACTCCGGCTACCACTCTGGCTACCACTCCCGCTACCACTCCGGCTACCGCTCCGGCTACCACTCCGGCTACCGTGTGTTAGTGTTGAGCGCTGACCGGCGAGTCGGTATACTCACTTCCTTATTTCAGCGAGGGTTCGGGGCTGGTTTCTGAAGATGAATACTTCGAAACACGCCGGCATATCCGCCCCAAAACAGCCGTCATGCATCTAATAGTGACACGTTCATCATAATAACAGTGTGAATAGCGGAAGAAGCGGATGTATATGATGCGGAAGAATATGAGTTGTACTGTCTTCTTGCGGTCGTATATGTAGAATGATGTGATATTCTCAGGGAGAAACACTTCTCTTCTACACAAACTGCTAAAACATGGCCGAAACGTTAAACGTAATACATTTCATAGTAAGTTAACAAACGGAAACAGGTGTGGAAGTTACTTATTAAACGTTTTCAATTATTTGCAAAGAATATAGCCATGCGAGAGCCAAAGTGAAAAATTAAGTGATGTTAGGATTGGCCACTTATAATAACATTAAATAATTGTGTGATTCAAATGGGCTGGCATCATAAGTAAATGATCGGTTGATTAGGGAAGCGTTTCATCTGTAAAAACTCAGCCATGGAACACATTTAGCAGAAAGACAAAAACATGGTCGCTAGTATGGCCTACCCTACGCTACGCTACGGAATTATGCCACGCTACGTTTGGTTTTTGGGCCAAAGCTACGCTACCGAATTGCGTTACGAATTGCTCAATTTTGCTACGTTACCGATTACGCTATTTTTCGTTAAACGTAGTTTGGAATGTATCGTACTACGATATAAAATATATCCGGAAAGTTAGCAGTAGGTAACGGTATTTCTTCGTTCATCCAGATTTCTAACTTTGCCTATCAACCCAGCCGCCATGCATTTCTTTCGTGACAGACAGTTGCGGAGATATTCATAACACAAAGCTATCCAGGTATGTTAAATAGTTAAAATAATTGGTGCAAAGGTCATGACTAACTTATATCTAGTCACTTCTTACTGATTGTTGCTGGTGTATGGCAGCTAACCCGACATTGACCGGCGGGCAAATATTTTCCCTCTCCTAACGACCATTCGCAATAGCAATAGATCATACACTAATAAAGCTATCAGGCTCCCAATTTTAACCAGCATTAACTTGTCCACCCCTGTAGCTCAGACGGGAGAGCGCTGGGCTGTAGGCCTCACTCAGTGTGGCAGGCCGGGTTTGAGTCACTTCGACGCTCGCTATTTGCCTCTGATTGGGATGGCCTGCGGCCGGTGGCAGCAGTCGCGTTCAGGGTCAGGTGACGTCAGAGAGCGGGGCGGACTTTGTCCAGGTATGTTCAGGCACGTACAACTTTCGCTTCTAAATTCCGCCGGTTACCAGGAATTGCGAGGTCTGATGGTAGAGTCTGGGGCTGAACAATATGCTCTGCTTAGCGCGGGACCTGACCTCAAAATTCCGTCCACTCAAAAGATTTGGACTAAATTTATTAAAAAAAGTATTTCAAACTGGTACAAATTTCGAGAACTTCTTCTATGATACTGCAAGTTCAGTGACGTTACTATCTACGCGTTTGATGGAAACTAAGTTAAACTTAAAATATGCCGTGAAAATCTAGGTTTATGCAAACTCAAATAACGTAAAATATACCATACCGCTTTTTATGCAAAACTATTAGCTTGGAGTTCCAAACATTTGCGACAAACAGTATATCATATTGCATATGCACTCCTGCATATTGCACATATTGCACTCCTGACGTCTCGACCGAGGAACAATATTTGCCCTCAGTCAACAACGTTTGGCTGAGAGGCAGGGCCGGCGCCACATATTTTCGGTTGGGGGGGGGGGGGCAGCTTTTCCAGAAAAAGGGCCCTTGGCCAAAAGGGCCCACCCAGCCTGCAATATAGTGCAATATATATTTAATATCATTTCCGTCTTTCTCGTCCCCGCACGGATTACCATTTATTTATGATCAAACTTGAACACTTTAAATAGAGCATCACGGCCTGTATTTTCAAGTGACATTTTGGCGTCACAAAGTTCAAGTTTTTACTCAATGTGACTAAGTTATCAACTATAACTTTTTCATTTATTGCGACATGTACGAAGTATGTTTACTATAGTTCACTAGTTAACCAGAAGGAATTTATTAGTCATCACATTTGCTGTCAGTGCTATCATCTCAGACAGGCACGTAGCCAGGATTTGTATGTATGTATTTACATCGTGCCATCGTTCCATGCACACATGGCTATTCTGATTGGCGAGTCAATTCGACGAACATTAGGACAAGAGTGCGCACACACACACACACACACACACACACACACACACACACACACACACACACACACACACACACACACACACACACACACACACACACACACACACACACACACATGTATACATTCCTGCTGCATCTCACTTCCGGTCACATCTAATCATTATCAGTCCCACACTGCTTTGTGAGCAGATGCTCTCGGAGCTCGGGGTCTAAAGCGCCGCGGACCCATATCGCGGAGACTTTGCGGCAGAGCGTTGTAAGCTGTGACGGCTGAACGTTGTAAGCTGTGACGGTTTCGTGCAGGGGGCGTCTCGAAAGGAACCCTTCCCGAGCGTTGAAAGCGCCCCTTTCCAAGCGTTGAAAGGCAAAACAAAATGGATGAAAGGCACGTTACTAGGATGGAAAATGCAGTATGACAGTATGGTATGGGTCATAC
>JAXIVJ010002595.1:2500-106784 GCA_036785665.1 Chirona hameri
AGCACTTCACATCACAGTACATAGCAGTACATCACAGTACAGCACAGCATATCACCGCACATCACAGCACAGTACATCACAGCACAACACAGCATATCACATCACAGTATATCACAGTACAGCATAGCACAGCACAGTACATTACATCACAACACCGCACATCACATCACAGCACAGCACAACACAGTACAGCACATCACACCACATTACAGCACATTACATCACATCACAGCACAACACAACACATCACAGTACAGCACAGTACATCACATCACAGTACATCACATTACATCACAGTACAGCACAGTACAGCACAGTACAGCACAACACAGTACAGTACAGCACAGTACAGCACAGCACAGCGCAGCACAGCAGAACAAACTGCGAAGCCCAACACAGCACTACGCAACAGATCTGCGCCAGGCCAGCGCCTCCCATCACGGCATAGCACAGCACAGCGTATTGAGCAGCTACAGGCCAGCGTTTCGTCTAGAGTGCCGCTATGCTCCGCGTCTCTCTCTATCTGTCACAGTCTCACAGCTCACAGTCTCACGGCTCACAGTCTCACAACTCACAGTCTCACAGCTCACAGTCTCACAGCTCACAGTCTCACAGCTCACAGTCATATGCATCATATATACGGGGATTATATTTTTTTTTTGGGGGGGGGGGGGTGCAGAGGCGCACCCAGGATAAAAAAGGTGGCAGGCGATACCCACCCTCAAATTAGGTCCAACTTCAAATTAGTAAGATGATAAAAGCGTTACGCGCATGGTGCCCCCCATGTTTTTTTCTTCACGGATCCGCCTATCCGCAATATATCAAATTTAGAAAATTACAGCATATAATGCCCACATGTGACGTTCATGTCGTCCCAAACAATCACAAACAGCATTTTTTTTTCTCTAGAAAATCCCCCCATTTTACATTCCCTGAATACGCCTATGATTTTATGTTTTTTTTTTGTCTTTTGATATATTAAATACCAGTACATTTGAAGCTTAAAAACGTTTGGAGCATGACAATCGGTCGAGCCACATGGCTGCAATGACCTTTCAAAAAACATCAAAAAATTCGGATTTTGTTTGCCTCCTGGCCCCCCATTGTTTAACAAAACAAAAATTTCGGGGTTCAAAAAGAGAGACCTTGTCATGACGAATCGAATGACGTTTTCCCATCGAAATCAACCGAGCGGTTCTGGAGATCTCTAGGGGAGGGGGGGGGGGGGGGGGCAGAATCTGCCCCCCCGCAGGATAACGTAATTCTGGCCGCCCGCAGGGAATAGGGTTAACCTGCGGGGTGGGGAGATGGGGTCAGATTCTGCCCCCACCCCCACAGAGATCTCGAGAACCGCTCGGACGATTTCGATGCCGGAAAACGCCATTCGATGCGTCATGACAAGATCTCTCTTGTTGAACCCCGAAATTTTTGTTTTGTGTCAACATGATCTACCTGGATCACCAAATGACCTTGACCTGAGACCAAATGCTGAAGTTCACCTCATCAGGTCACCATCAATATGTTTAAAAGCGGCTTGACTTGAAAAACTCGTTCAAATGAAGCTTCAAATGTACTGGTTTTTAATATATAAAAAGACAAAAAACAAAATACAAAATCATAGGCGTATTCAGGGAATGTAAAATGGGGGGATTTTCTGAAGAAGAAAAATATGTGCTGTTCGTGATTGTTTGGGACGCCATGAACGTCACATGTGGGCACTATATGCTGTAATTTGTTAAATTTGATATTTTGCTCATAGGCGGATCCAGGAAAAAACAGGGGGGGGGGCACCATGCGCGTAGCGGTTTTATCATCTTACTAATTTGAAGTTTGGCCTAATTTGATGTCGGGTATCGCCTCCCATTTTTTTAATGCTGAATGCGCCTCTGCCCCACAAATATGTACAATCCCAGGATCTATGATGCATATTGCATTGCAATTGTTTCTGACGCATTTATTGCACTGCAAACCACGAAGAATGTATGCGCCGCAAAACTGCATTCGTAACACCCTTCCCAAAACAGGACCCTGGAACCGCCTCTGATAGAGCGAATTTTTTTCAAAATTTTACTACAACACACGTGATTCAATTTTGGTAAAAGTCACCAAGTTTCAGGACGCTAGGCCTAAAGGTTTAGAAGTGGCAAGTGAAAAACTACCGGGAGGGGCAGAATCTGTCCCCCGCAGGGAATAGGGTGAGGGACTTCGCTCCAGAAATTCTCATATATCACGGAAACTATGCTAGTTAGAAACAAACGGTAAAAAGCAAACGCCAGCCAGTTAATTTTTTAATCGACGAGGTGTCCTCAAATTTGATCTTAGGCCAACATTGGAGGCTCTAGAGCAGGCACGTAGCCATGATTTCGCCCAGTGGGGGGGGGGGGGGCGCCTCGAAAGGGCCCCTTCCCAAGCGTTGAATGGGCCCCCTTCCCAAGCGTTGAAAGCCCCCCCCCAAAAAAGGGATGAAAATGCACGTTACAAGGATGGAAAATGCAATATGACAGGTATGGCATGGGCCATACCAACTTTTAGGAGCTGGAGTTAGCAAACTGCCATATCCACTTTGGAACCAGAGACACCAATTTGGAATCAGCTATACCAACTTGGAATATTTTTTAAGCTCAATACCTGGAACTCATAAGGGGGGGGGGGGGGGGCGGCAGCCCCTGCCCCCCCCCCTTGGCTACGTGCCTGCCATAGAGGTAAAGCAAAAATTAATTTTACAAAATCGTTTTTCGCTATTAACTGTTTACTAAATAACGATAATAAAAAACTTTTTACGCCATTGTGTTTATCTCTTCAAGGCACTTTGAATGATTTACATGGTGACATGGTTAAGTCAACATCAAAATTTGACCTCAGGTCAAGGTCAAGTGGTGACCCAAGTGGGACATGTTGCATATGAAAAGACGTGTCTCGACGAGATAAACACATTTCTGTCTGTTTTACTTATCTATCTTCATTATGTTGGGAGATATTGACAAAAAAGTGATGATGACCTCGCATGACCTCAAATGACCTCATAGGGGTCACTGAACACAACTTACACTTGGATCATCAAGAATATCCTATAATAACATGATCCAGAAGTAATTGAACTAATATCATGCATATCCTTGAAATAGGAAGCATTTGTATATTTCCCTATTGACTTATTATGGGGAGTTTACGAAATTGACCTGACCTTAAGTCACCGATATCAAAATTCCGAGATACACCAACTGTACGTACTTATACCCTCATGACATCCTGTAAGTTTCAAACTGATCGGTGAGCAACTCTGGCTTTGGCATGACTGCAAACATTTTTGGAGGTGGGGTCACTTGACCTGGTATAGTGAACTGACCTGAGATATTCCGAGGTTATTTTTTCCCTTCAAAGTGTGTGCAATTGATTTCCTAACAGGTGTGTCAAAACCCGGCGGTGCTGCGTGCCGCCGTTTTTTTCGCTATCTGCGAAAACCCTGAGGGGGGGAATCCGAGTTTGGTAACCCCTGCAGTGCGCGGGTTAAACGGATAAACATTCATATATTGAATACAAAATATGGAAGAAAGCCTTTCATTGTGCAGTAATTGCGATGTCACCACAGATAGAACTTACTGTTTGAAACACTGCTAAAAAACATACTCACCTTCGTTTGAGCAGAAGATATATTGTCGACACCCGCTTATGACATCCTACTGGAGCAGCACATCACCTTCGATTGAGCAGAAGATCGTATTGTCGATACCCGCTTATGACATCCTGCTGAAGCAGCACAGACCGCCATCTTCTCCAGAAAACAGTGAGGTCGACTTGCTAAGCGCAGTGACATATGGTCTAATTTTATTCCCTGCTCAGTGCCACTCCTTCAGCTCCTCTCGTTCCTTCGGCGCCGCCTACACCATCGTTCATTCCCATCACCATCTTGTGTGGCCTTGATCGTATGATAAATATAAATAATGACGGTAAACTAAAATACTGCCGTTCACCCGAGCCGCAGCCCTCGCCACCGAAGATGACGGCCGGCCGCGGCGAGACGACATGGTCGATCGCCTGCTGGGGCCGGACGGCCCGATCGCCCTTATGCCGGCTCGCCACGCATGGTTGACTTCGGGGCGTTTTTGTGCAGCCCCAATTTTTTATATCATCAAAAAATGGCAGCATTTAATTCAGAAAGCTTCAGTGAACCACATGAGGCTTGAGCCTTTAGCATTTTCCATCGTAACTATTTTTAGAGCCACCCTCAAGCAGTGACTTAATGCATTGTCACCTATGGCGGTGATCGCCGCTTGGTCACATTGTACATCAGCGCCATCTATATCTTTGTCAACTGACATACCCCATTGCAAATATGGATTGAGGATGATTAGATGGCGCCAACTATACATACATCCGCAACCTGAAGTTCTAAGCTTCCCTGATAGAGTATGGCGTGAACTTCATGGCCCATGGAAATTATAACCGACATTCTGTTTGCGCTGTCTTGTGTTCCTGTTTTCATAGGCGTACACAAGGGGGGGGGGGGACAAACGGGGCAATTGTCCCCTCCCTGAATGTCTGTACGTGGCCCCTTTGGTCGAAAAAAATGATTTTTTTTTAAAACAAAAATTAAAGAGAAAAATGTGAAAATGCCCTTTTAAAAATATAGTGGGCCAAATCCGGTGAGTTTATTTGATGGGGGTACTTTATGCCCCCTGAGCAAAAATTGCCCCCTCCTGGAGTAAATCCTGGATACACCATTGCCTGTTTTCCTTATAATATTTCCTGAATATTGCTACTACACATACCTATGGCTCCAAAATCGACATATTTTGTTTTTGGGCAAAGGATACATTTCGAATATATAAACCTTTGATACACAATGGGAGATTTAGCGGGTCGGGAAGGGTGTGCATGTTCAAAGCTATTTACACTCACTTGAAACTCTGGCAAGCCAATTATCTCCCGAAATCGGTCGAGCTAACGCACGTTTTCTCACACAAGGTGAAGACAGGTATCTACAGTAGCTAGCTAGGGATAGGCTAGGTTGCTAGCTAGACTCGGGAGCGGAATCTTAGGGACTGAGTGTGGGACCACAAGGCACAAGCGACAAGTAGTTCCATAATTTAACACTAACCGAATTATGCAACAAGTAGGTAGTTTCACTAACCATATGATGGGACAAGTGGGTAATTTAGCACTAACCATACTATGATTCATATCTGTGCAGCCGCAGCTGTAACCCACCTTGTCTGTACCGCTGTACGAAAAAGTCTGAGAACCCCTGGCATGGAACATGTACCAGTTGTGGCGCTAGCTATTCCGAGTGCAGGTTAGAGAAGGGGCCTGACCTGTTTCGGAGTCGGTGGCGACATCTATCCCGAGTACAGACTAGAGAATCCAGCTGACCGTTTCTGGGGTCGTTTTTTTAAGTCGGAGTCTGAGTCGTATTGCCGTTCTAGAGTGATGTTTGTCTTCAGAAAAAGTGCTTCGAGTGCTTGTTGTAATGTGATGATACCCGTACATTCGTTTGGCAACTTCAGAAATGGTGCAAACATGTTCCTACTTTACATACTATTGCATTGCTATCAGCAAAGTCTATTCTAGAGGTCTTCTCCCTCAGTTTTCCCTATATGCTTTAGCGTTGTGAGAAGAAGAAAAAAACGCCCAAATCACTTCGGCGCTTCGACGCCTGAGCTTGGCTAAACTAGTGGAAAATACCAGAAACCTGCGAAGTTACTGTCAGGAATCGGTATTTTAAGTCCTCAGGTTTTTACCCTCGTGCATTTGATTGTAAACCTGGCATTAACTAAGCAAGTTTAATCATACCTGAGTTCGTAACCCAAAATTTCAGCTGAATAGGTTCAGTAATTTATGGAATGGAAAATAGGAGTCCGAAAGTGTGCACGTGCTGTAAGCCTTCCGTTTTATCACGCGCAATTGGCATAGTCTAAAGCAACGCACACCATTTCACCTAGATCGGACCAGCAGTTTCTGGTATACAGCATAGGGGTATAACCGGCCACCCTTATTTCATGCAGGTTGTCATGTTTCCAGTATATGACTCCGTTTGCTATGAAAAAGGTGGGATATCACTGACTGTTAATATACACCACGTCTAGTCCAGATTGATAGGTGGGATATCACTGACTGTTAATATACACCACGTCTAGTCCAGATTGACATGTAGCTGTTTTACCAGCAGGCGTGATTTCCAGGCAGATTCGAGTTTTTATATGTCAACTTATCGCCTGTCCCGCGCGTTATACTACAACCCACATCATAATGCAACATATCAGGCATATTAATTTGGTTGGCTATCAAATGAAAGATGCCTGACAGCAATCGATCGAGCAGTTCTAACAGTATTACCTTCCGAAAAGCGTCCGTAGGGCCGGGCCGTTTCGTGCCGTGTGGGGCTGGGTAAAATGAAAATATGTCTACGAAGTTGACGAGAAACCTCACAGTTGTTTTGCGCCCGCTCAGTCATCGATGCAATGCGAACCTTGATGTTGAAATCTATTTTGCCCCAGGTAACACATCAATCTTAGCATCCTCCCTGCCCTCCAGTACTTCAGGATCGCGCCAAATAACCACTCAGCTGCTGATGGCTTCCCAGTCGTAATTTTAACCGAGATAAGTCAGAAGTCATTGGTCAGATAAGTCATTGTATTCGAGATAAGTCGAGATAAGTCATTATATATAATGACTTATCTCGACTTATCTCGAATATAATGACATGAATATATTCATGTTCTCGGTGTTCAATTCTACCGACATCTGTTGCTTCTAAGAATTTATTTATTTATTTATTTCACGTCGTGAGGCATATCCGTAAACATACGGCTATTACATGCTCGAGTCAAATATTTGCTGGACTTAGGTAGTGGGACAACACACATACATGCCATACATGATACAGAACACTAACAAACACACACACACACACACACACACACACACACACACACACACACACACACACACACACACACACACACACACACACACACACACACACACACACACACACACACACACACACTGCATCACAGTGGATACTTTGCACTGAAGTGCCTGCTAGGGCTCACGTTGTCGCTCCAGGAGATAGCTTCTGAGGGCGGGTTTAAAACCGGCGTGGCTCAGACCACGCAGTGCTGGCGGCAACTCATTATAGTCAGATACCGCCGAGTACAAAAAGCGGCGCCTCCCAGACTCTGACCTGATGGTCGGAGTCACCAGCATATCACTGTTTCGGGTGTCTCTCCCGTGTACACTCCGCCTGATGGTCAAACTAGCAGCAAGGTCTGGCGGCTCAGAGGTAGCTAACATTTTACTAATCAACACGAGGTGATGGTAATTGTACATGTTGTCAGCATAAAGCCAGCCGCACTCATCAATTACGTCGCTCACATGGTCATACTTCCTTCGGCCAGAGACCACCCGCGCGGCGAACCTAACTAACTTCTGAAGCCGTTTACGCTGTGTGACATTGCTAGCGCCATACACAGACAGACAGTAGCGGAGAACAGAGAACACCAAGCTTTGTACCAGTGTAGCCATCACTGAATGGGGGAGACTGTGTCTGCTGTGGCTCAACCCACACAGAGTGCCGGTACACCGCCGTATTACGTCGTTTGTATGCGTGGCCAACGTCATGTCACTATCAAACCACACACCAAGGTTTTTGACCGTGCCCGAGCAGGTGATAGTCGCGCCGGAGAAGGCAATACTGATCGGAGGAATGCGCCGAGTCATTTCACGAGTGCCGAGCACGATGAACTGTGTTTTTGCTGCGTTGATTTTGCCATGACCGTTTTTGCTATGCCAGTTGGAGACAACAAACAGGTTGTTTTCCAGTGATCGAATAAGTCGACTGAGTTCTCTCGGTGGGCCTGTGACGTATATCGGGACATCATCCGCGTAGGCGATGATGCCAGTGGAGTCGTCTGCGTACAGCGGCAGATCGTTGGCGTACACGTTGTGAAGAAGAGGCCCGAGAGCGGAACCTTGATAGGTGCCGATAGGGTTCAGAAGTGGTCGAGAGAGCATGCGGTTGCGAGAAGTTCCGGTGGACTGAACCTGCACTCGCTGATAATGGTCAGTCAGATAGTTTTGGAACCAGCGCGTGTCCACTCCATATAGTTCCAGCTTACGCAGCAGCGAGTCGTGTGGGATGCAATCGAAGCAGCGCGAACAGTCTAATAGACACAAAAGAGTAACTTCACGCCGGTCCATAGCACGAGAAACATGATCGGTGAGGGTGAGCAGCACGGTGTCCGTCGAATGGTTGCTTCTAAAGCCATGCTGATTAGGGGAGAACAAGTGGTGAGTAGAATAGTAAGCATACAGCTGTTCAGAAACAACTCGCTCCGTGATTTACCCTATAGTTGAATGAATCGATATCGGTCTATACCGGCTAAAGTCATCAGATTTGGCCGCCTTTGGAATAGGGTGAACAAGAGTGAGTTTCTAGGACTCCGGACATGTGCGATGTGAGAATAGAGTTCACAATGTGAGTTAGAACATGGTAAAGCGAGATTCTTCAGAGTTTGTCTGCATTGGCAGTAGAATAAAACAACTAAGTTATAATTTAATGTAGGCGTGACCGTCGTTTCTCCGACTTGCATATATTGGACGATTTTTCGATGTCTGCAAAACAGGCAACCAGTCAGAGTAACTGCTGGGTGAACCATGCTACTTTCAAAGTCACTTTGAATGATACCCAGCCAAAGCAGCTCCATTTCTAACGCTGCACGACGCGCTGGTAGACCGTATAATCCTCCGGGGTCAGCAGTTTCCTTGGCGAGTGTCATCGGCGGAGGCGGCGTATGCGGTCCCTGCTCGTGACGGGTCTCCTGCAGCAAGGCCACCGCGCCGCCTTAGCCTGGAAGAACGCGATCCGCGGCGCCTCGAAGAACGCGTGTGCGTGTGCGTGTGTGCGTGTGTGTGTGTGTGTGAGTGTGTGTGTGTGTGTGTGTGTGTGTGTGTGTGTGTGTGTGTGTGTGTGTGTGTGTGTGTGTGTATGTGTGTGTGTGTGTGTGTGTGTGTGTGTGTGTGTGTGTGTGTGTGTGTGTGTGTGTGTGTGTGTGTGTGTGTGTGTGTGTGTGTGTGTGTGTGTGTATGGGTGTGTGGGTGTGTGGGTGTGTGGGTGTGTGGGTGTGTGGGTGTGTGGGTGTGTGGGTGTGTGGGTGTGTGGGTGTGTGGGTGTGTGGGTGTGTGGGTGTGTGGGTGTGTGGGTGTGTGGGTGTGTGGGTGTGTGGGTGTGTGGGTGTGTGGGTGTGTGGGTGTGTGGGTGTGTGGGTGTGTGGGTGTGTGGGTGTGTGGGTGTGTGGGTGTGTGTGGGCGTGTGCGTGTGTGTGTGCGTGTGCGTGTGCGTGTGCGTGTGCGTGTGCGTGTGCGTGTGCGTGTGTGTGTGTGTGTGTGTGTGTGTGTGTGTGTGTGTGTGTGTGTGTGTGTGTGTGTGTGTGTGTGTGTGTGTGTGTGTGTGTGTGTGTGTGTGTGTGTGTGTCTGTGTGTGTGTGTGTCTGTGTGTGTGTGTGTGTGTGTGTGTGTGTGTGTGTGTGTGTGTGTGTGTGTGTGTGTGTGTGTGTGTGTGTGTGTGTGTGTGTGTGTGTGTGTGTGTGTGTGTGTGTGTGTGTGTGTGTGTGTGTGTGTGTGTGTGTGTGTGTGTGTGTGTGTGTGTGTGTGTGTGTGTGTGTGTGTGTGTGTGTGTGTGTGTGTGTGTGTGTGTGTGTGTGTGTGTGTGTGTGTGTGTGTGTGTGTGTGTGTGTGTGTGTGTGTGTGTGTGTGTGTGTGTGTGTGTGTGTGTGTGTGTGTGTGTGTGTGTGTGTGTGTGTGTGTGTGTGTGTGTGTGTGTGTGTGTGTGTGTGTGTGTGTGTGTGTGTGTGTGTGTGTGTGTGTGTGTGTGTGTGTGTGTGTGTGTGTGTGTGTGTGTGTGTGTGTGTGTGTGTGTGTGTGTGTGTGTGTGTGTGTGTGTGTGTGTGTGTGTGTGTGTGTGTGTGTGTGTGTGTGTGTGTGTGTGTGTGTGTGTGTGTGTGTGTGTGTGTGTGTGTGTGTGTGTGTGTGTGTGTGTGTGTGTGTGTGTGTGTGTGTGTGTGTGTGTGTGTGTGTGTGTGTGTGTGTGTGTGTGTGTGTGTGTGTGTGTGTGTGTGTGTGTGTGTGTGTGTGTGTGTGTGTGTGTGTGTGTGTGTGTGTGTGTGTGTGTGTGTGTGTGTGTGTGTGTGTGTGTGTGTGTGTGTGTGTGTGTGTGTGTGTGTGTGTGTGTGTGTGTGTGTGTGTGTGTGTGTGTGTGTGTGTGTGTGTGTGTGCGCGCGCGCATTATTTTCTATAGCCTGTGTGCACTTTATATTCATCTGATCTTATTGTGTGTTGTATACCGAGTGTCTTTTAACATTTCTTTGCTTTTAACCCTGACCCGACACTCGGAATAGCCATTTTAACCCTATTCCTTGCGGGCGGCCAGAATTACGTTAACCTGCGGGGGGCAGATTCTGCCCATTCCCAGAGATCTCGAGAACCGCTAGGTCGAATTCGATGGGGAAAACTCCATTCGATTCGTCATTCGTCGTCATCTCTCTTTTGGGACCCCGAAATGTTTGTTTTGTGCAAAAATGGGGTTCAGGGGGCAAAAAAATCCTTCTTTTTTCAATGGTCATTGCGGCCATGTAGCTCGACTGATTTTCATGCTCCAAACTTTTGGAAATTCAAATGTACTGATATTTAATATATTAAAAGACAAAAAAAAAAATCATAGGCGTATTCAGGGAATGTAAAATAGGGGGATTTTCTGGGAAAAAATATGTGCTGTTCGTCAGTGATTGTTTGGAACGACATGAACGTCACATGTGGGCATTATATGCTGTAATTTGCTAAATTTGATATATTTCGCATAGGCGGATCCATGAAAAAAACATGGGGGGGGGGGGGCCATGCGAATAACGCTTTTATCATCTTACTAATTTGAAGTTGGACCTAATTTGAGGGTGGGTATCGCCTCCCGTTTTTTTACCCTGAGTGCGCCTCTGCCTAAAAAGATATGTACAATCCCCGTATCTATGATGCATAATACATTGCAATTGTTTCTGACGCATTTATTGCACTGCAAACCACGAAGGAAGTATGCGACGCAAAACCGCATTCGTAACACCCTCCCAAAACAGGAGCCTGGGACCGCCTCTGCTGGACCGATTTTTTCAGAATGTTGACACAACACGCGCCATTCAATTTTGGGAAAAGTCACAAAGTTTCAGGACGTCAAAGACAGGACAGGACCTAACGGTTTAGAAGCGGCAAGTGAAAAACCACCGGGGGGAGGGGGGGGGGGGGGGGGGGGGGGGGGGGGGAGGGCAGAATCTGCCCCCGCAGGTAATAGGGTTAAAATGGAGTGTTTTAATTATTTAATACAATGCAATACATAAAACCGAGGTCACTGACCTCAGATGACCTGAAAATGAACTTTTTGGAATTTGGCAGTTTTAGGACATTTTGTGACGCTGATAACGAATGTGGCACCCATTAAGTATTGTGATATACTCATGCACGATTCTAGCTCGATAAAATTCAATTTATACGCATTTGCAATGTTGATGACTTTTGGGTCATTGGCATGACCTCAGAGGTCACTGATTGACATAAGACCTTAACATCGGGTATCAGAGGCTTCCTCTCGTCACAAGCAACATGCTCGTCTTTGACGCGAAGCTCTAGTTCAATTAGGGTCGAAACCCTAGGGGGGGGGGGCGTCGTACCAACCCCCACCCACCCTAACACGTAGTGATTTTGCTCTACCCGGGCGAGGGTTAATGCGGTGAGAGGTGGTCGATTTTTGTCATTTAACCCTATTAGTGGCAGGCTCCTTGCTACCCCTATTGGTGGCAGGGGGGGGGGGGTTACGCCCCCCTCCGAGATCTCGAGATCTGCCCGTCCGATTTTCAAAAATCAAACGGCGTTTGATTCCCCTCAACACGATCTACATTTCTGAAAAATAAAAATAAATCGAAATATGTTATAGGGGGAACAGGGGGGCAAAAACTACCAATATTAGAGGTATTTGTGATCCAACACAGCTGTCATGTTTATGAACCGATTTTAACGCAACTAATAGGGATCGATAGAGATTGAATTGGAGATTGACATATGATGGTGATTTTTTAAAATTCACAAATTATAGGCGTTTTCAGATAACTAAATTTGAGGGTAAAATAAATGCCTTATAAAACCGTCTTTTTTCTTCTTTTCAACAAAATAAATATTGCGCTATTATGACATCGGACACAACAGTTATAAAGCATATTTCCATCCATAGGCGGTGCCAGGTTAGCGAAAAAGGGAGGTAAAATATATGAAAATAACTTCCTGTAAACCTCTCCTTTCCAAGTCCCTGAGACCGCCTCTGCCGTGCAATATGTATTATAGTTCACTAAAATCGAATTATTTGCACTTACTTCAATCACCGTAAACCTATGTAACTCCTTTATACTTCAGGTAGTTAGGAAGAAGCCGTGAATCTCGAATCTCCGTATTATCGCCAAATGTCGCCGACAAAAAACTCCCAAAACCAGGCAATGGAACCGTCGCTGATAATGTTAGGAATTCGACATTTTCACTACATATGCGAAATTAAATTGTAGGAAAAGCCCTAAATTCCTAAATAGGGTCTGCTTTTAGCCGTTCGGGAAATATCTGAGAAAAAAACTGAGGGGTGGGCAGAATTTGCCGCCTGCCACTAATAGGGTTAACCCTCGCCCTACGGGAGATTTTTTCACCTTCGCCCTACGGGGGGGGGGGGGGCTGACAGGCTGTTAACCTCCAAACCTCCAAACTTAGAGCAATGTGGTAAGAACCAGCATGTTGCCTGTCATAAGAGGAATCTAACAGTATGCGATTTTAGGTTTCAGGTCAACGAGTGACCTTCCAGGTCAAGTGAATGACCTCGGATTTACCACGTCCAGAACAGCGATTTTGCTCTTAAGAAAACCTCAAAATTAGAAATTGATAAATGTAAATAAAGAGGCATGTTACTAGACCAGTGTTAGCTCAGAAATACAGAAAAGGCAATTATTTGTTCGTATCTTGTCAAAAAAGTCATTTATTTCAATGACGTCATTAGTTTCTTACACTTAGGGAGCCATCACTCAGTTAAAAATGAAGATATTGCTTTAAAATTTGGTATGGGTATTTCCCATTCTCAGTTCTTTCACATATATTCCGGTTTTTCTAACATCTTTGAAACTTTTGATTTTGTGGGGATTACAAAAAAAAAATAGGGGTCAAAAAACAAAGTTTTGAAAATCCGAGATTGCCATTTTAAAGAAAATAACATTTTGTATCTTTGGTGAATTGCGTTTGCAATTTGCTAAAAAGACTTTCTTTTCTACGATTTTTCAAATATTTCTCGTGTTTTTACCAACATGACCTAATCAAAACATGATTATCTTCCAAACTACTGCAACATTTCAAATAAATGTTTACAACATACGTATAATTGTTGTAAACTCAGCTACCGAAAATTTCAGCAAGATGCGCCGCATGTTTAAAACGCTTTTCAAGAAAAACCTCAGGGGAGGGGGGGGGGGCTGTCAGCCCCCCCGTAAGACGAGGGTTTAAGGTGTTAAGTCAGTCATTTTTAAAGATATCGACTTCAAATTTGGTAAACATATTTACCGAACATGTCTCGATCACATACATTCTAAATTATGGATAACTCTTATTTTTTTGTTGTTGAAAATATTGTTAAAAAAATACATTTGGATTTCTAAAAAAAAAATCCGAGATAGCAATTAAATATCTCTGTCGATTGTTAGTAATTTGAAATAAAACAATTGCATTTATCTGTAACATTGTACTTTTGACAGCGTTTTACGCAAACAATTATTTTTCAACAAAAACCGAAGAACATGACGTCACTCTGACGTCATTCCAGGTTGACCTATCACAACCTCACCCTTTTCCTTTTGCCAGAATTAGAGTTTTGATTTTTTTAGGTGAAAGTTTCGACGTTTTGCGCACCTCTGCGTAAATGATGGTAGGCATGTGTGTTATACATGTCATGCACGTGTCGGTGTAAGCACAGGTAAATAAGGTGTACCTTAAATAATTGGGAAAAAATACTGGACATTTTTCATTGTCAATCATTTAAGTGTAAAAACATCAAACGTTTCCCAATTGTGAGCGAGTGATAAACTTATAGCTCCAAAACATAATTCAATAGTATACCGAATAAATAATTTGCCATTTAGATGTATGATCTTGTTCGTGGTATATAAGGTATAGTATATTCAGTGAAAATGAACTCTTGTTCGTGGTATAGTGTATAGTATATTCGGTGAAAATGAACTTCCAATTTTATCTTCTCAAGATTGGGAGTAAAACTCAATCAAGCTTAACAATGTGCGTTGGACACTGAACAGTGAATTGAATAATGCGACAAACGGCACCTGCAGTTGGTAGCCCACCAACTGAACCCGCCTACTATGGTGCCCACCTATTGATGAGCGCTATAACTTGTGACAAAGTCTAGCGTGCGAAACGGTGGCTTTGGCGAAGTAAAGATACTTAGAGCCTTTTCCTCCGTGCTAGGGCTGCAATCTTCTAAGGTGGTTGGACAATATTTTCAGGCATAATCTTCCAGAGATGAAACCGTGCTGAAGTAGGCCTAGAATACGGATACATATTTACGGATCAAATTATTTATTAGCCAGAAGTAGAACATGAACACATACCATGAACACATACCAGCAACACATTTTTATTTCATTTTTACTCCCTCAAAGTTGATGTTAGAACATGTTATCGCTCCTCTCCAGCTGCTTGCACGCATCCCATCAGCAGTACACAGCTGCGTGCACGCATCCCGTCAGCAGTACACAGCTGCGTGCACGCATCCCGTCAGCAGTACACAGCTGCGTGCACACATCCCGTCAGCAGTACACAGCTGCGTGCACGCATCCCGTCAGCAGTACACAGCTGCGTGCACGCATCCCGTCAGCAGTACACAGCTGCGTGCACGCATCCCGTCAGCAGTACACAGCTGCGTGCACGCATCCCGTCAGCAGTACACAGCTGCGTGCCCGCATCCCGTCAGCAGTACACAGCTGCGTGCCCGCATCCCGTCAGCAGTACACAGCTGCGTGCACGTGTTTCATCTGCAGTCATTACCTGCGTGCGTGTGTCTCGAGTCAGTGGTTCGAGGTCATGCGTGTGTTTTGAGTCAGTGGTTCGAGGTTGTGCGCATGTCTCGAGTCAGTGGCTCGAGGTTATCCGTGTGTCTCGAGTCAGTGGTTCGCAGTTGTGCGTGTGTCTCGGGTCAGTGGTTCGAGGTTGTGCGCATGTCTCGAGTCAGTGGTTCGAGGTGATGCGTGTGTCTCGAGTCAGTGGTTCGAGGTTATGCGCGTGTCTCGAGTTAGTGGTAGTACTAGTACTACCAGCTGGGTTGCGTTTGGTAGCCACCTCCATACTGATTCGACACAGCTCCCGTGTTGGAGTGAGACAGCTGGCCGAACTGGACTCCACTGCTCTGTATGTTACTGGCCTGTGCAGAGTTGTGGCTGCTGCCTCCGCTACTGGCGGAACCCTGGGGAGAAGAACACAGTGGGTGATAAATATGCCGGTAACAAGGCTTATGAAACGAATTATGTGATACGGAGAATAGTGTGCAATGCATTTAATCCGCATCAAAACAACATTTAAGAAAATGATATGGCATTCCAATGTCTGGCGCTAACATTGGATTCGAATCACACACATGATAGACACAATAAGCCTACCAGAAGGCCTACCAGAATGCAAGAAATTCAGTTAAGAAAAAGGTCAGAGCTGCTAAAAGGGCAAAGGAACTTGATTTAGCTAGACATTGTAATGCAGATAGTAAGAAGTTCTTCAGTTTTTATAAGTTCAGTACAGTTTCCAAAAATATAGGTCCATTTAAGGTAGATGATGTGTTAGTTAGCAAGGACAGCGAAATGGTTGAAGTGCTTAATGATCAGTTTCAATCTGTCTTTACTATCGAGGACCAGAGTAGTATTGCAGCAATTCAGCCTGAGCCAGAGACAGAGGAGACTATAGGAGAGCTAGGTGGCATAAGTAGTGAACTTGTTCTAGAATATCTAAAGAAAGTAAGGCCTAACAAGGCAGAAGGACCTGATGAAATCCATTCTAGACTTTTAAGAGAATCTGAAAGGGAGTTGTCGGTTCCATTAGCCATAATATTTTATAAATCACTCGCAGATAGTACAATTCCACTTGATTGGAAAAGAGCAAATGTTGTTCCTATTCATAAAAAGGGAGATAGAAGTAAAGAGGAAAACTATAGACCGGTTAGTCTGACCTCATTAGTCTGCAAGGTGCTTGAATCAATCATCAAAGATAAGATTGTTGAATTCTTGGAGCAAAATTAACTCATCAAGGATACACAGCATGGCTTTAGGAAGGGCCGTTCTTGTTTAACTAATCTTCTGGAGTTTTTGGATGTTGCAACAGATAGCTTTGATCATGGTAAACAGCTAGATGTAGCTTTTCTTGATTTCAGTAAAGCATTTGACAAAGTCCCCATACAAGACTGGGGTTGCAACTTAAAATGCATGGGATCAGGGGCAAGATTCTGGATTGGATAGAAACGTGGCTTTCAGGACGCCAGCAAAGGGTTATATTGAATGGGTGCCAATCACAATGGAAGTAGGTTCTCAGTGGGGTTACACAGGGCTCAGTCCTGGGCCCATTGCTTTTTATAATATTTGTGAATGCAATTGAGAACAGTATAGACAGCAAAGTCTTGAAATTTGCAGACGATCTAAAAGTTGTCAGGATTATTAGAGGAAAACATGATCAGGATGTTTTTCAATCAGATCTGGACAAGCTAGTTGAGTGGTCTGAAGCATGGCAGATGAAATTCAATTTGAGTAAATGTAAGATTATGCACGCGGGACGGGTTAGCAGTAAACATAGGTATGAAATGGGTGGGCAGAAAATGGAGCAGATTGAAAAGGAAAGAGATTTAGGTGTCGTGGTAAACAATAGACTATCAGCGTCAGACCAGGTTGTAGAAGCTAGGAAAAAGGCACTTAGAATGCTAGGGGCCATTAACAGATATGTTTCCTACAAGAGTGAAATGGTAATAACAAAACTGTATTGTGCATACGTTAGAACACATTTGGAGTATTGTGTACAAGCCTGGTCTCCAACATATGAGAAAGATTGCTGGTTGTTAGAAAGAGTTCAAAAAAGGGCAACAAAAATGGTTAATTGTCTTGGTAGTTTACCTTATGAAGATAGATTAAAGAAATTGGGTATGTTTTCACTTAGATATAGAAGGCTAAGAGGAGATCTAATTGAAGTCTTCAAATTTGTAAATAGTCAGCATTCTGGATATTTAAAGGGTATGTTTGAGTTCAATAGGGAACATCGAGGTAGAGGTCATCAGCATAAACTCATTATGAAACAAAGTAGGACTAGGCTACGACAGTCATTTTTCAGTAGAAGGGTTGTAGGACATTGGAATATGCTACCAGGGGATGTCGCTGATGCAGTGACACTTGCTTCCTTCAAAATTAGATTAGATAAATACTTTACAGAGAAGGGATTAGTTCATAAATACTCGTGGGATTAGCCTTCTTTTATGCAGGTAGAGTAAGGTGATTTGAAGGGGCGAGACTGGTGGAGGGTGGGGGGGGGGGAGGGGGAGGGGGGGGGGGGGGGGGGGGGGGGGTTGGGTGGGGTGCAACCTCGGATGGGCCCAAGAGGCTCTTTGTTGCACTTTTATTTTATGTCTTTATGTCTTTAATAGCTATGAAGAACACAATAGCTATACAATATTGTTTTACCGGAGTGTTTGAGCCCGCTACTTGTTACAGAGCGTATCTACGGTCTCTCTTTACTTACATTGGCAGACGAGCCGACGGAGGTGACGAACGACGTCGTTCCGGGGCCGGACGACTGACCGGAAACGACGTTTCCGGCGGCACTTCCGGTCGCCGTCCCGAAGAGCCCTCCAAACTGGTTACTAGTGGCTCCCGTGTTACTGTGCGACAGACCGCCGCCTAGTCCTCCGAGCAGGCCTCCGCCCTGGGAGATTCCAGAGCCGCCGTTATATCCGCCCTGACTTCCTCCTTGGAAGATTCCCGCACCTCCACCGCCCAGGAGGTTGGCCCCGCCCTGGTGGCGGTTGCTACCGTATCCGCCACTGGCGGATAGGCCTGCACCGTGTCCGCCGCCGATCACACCGCCGTTATTGTAGCCGCCGTTACGGGATCCGCCGTTATTGTAGCCACCGTTACGGGAGCCGCCACCGCCGTGGCCACCACCGCCGCCACCGCCCGAGCCGCTTCCGAAGCCAAAGCCAGAACCGGAGCCACCGCCATAGCCGCCACCGCCACCGCCACCGCCACCGCCACCGCCACCGCCACCGCCGCCACCTCCGTAGCGACCGATGTTACCGCAGTGAGCCAGGGCGGCCACACTCAGGAAAACAGCCAACTTCTGCATGGCGACCTGTGGGAGGAGAAACGCAGCGGTCAGCACGGTCTGATGATGACACGGCTGTATCAACCTGGAACAAATATGGCACTAAACATTAAGAGCCATCTGATATTCCTACCTTAGTTGTACCATGCAAAGTATAAGTTTTATACCTACTTCCAGGGGCGTCGCCACCGGGTGGCCTGGGAGTCATCAGCCCCCAGGATCGCTGCGGTGGGAGTCCGACCACCCAGATTCGCAGGATTTTAACAAAAGTCATATGTGGCTGCTCCCCCAACCCCCAACCACTGGCTGACCCCAAAACCCCTAGCTAGGCGCCCACTCTAAATTGTGTGGCGACGCCACTGCCTACTTCAGTACACGTAGTAACGTGCAAGAAATAAGGGTGCCGTCTACGACCCTATAGTGTGCCTCAGAAACTATCCGTGCCGATTCACGTACAATTTGGTGAGATGCTTCCTACTTACTGACTACATTCCACCGAAGATGAAACGGAAGCCTTAACACACAAGCGCACTTCCGGAACCTTATTGTATATTTGTAAACCTAGTGCCTATTGCAGACTGGTTATTGATTCAACACTGATTGAATCGATTGGAATCGTACAATCATAATTCCTTGAATCAAACAATAATTGATTCACCACCAGATCTATTGATTCATAAATCGTGATTCCATCAAAACCTGCATCGAATCAAGGCTGATTGATTCAAAAGATTTAATGATTCTTAACGATTGAAGTACACTGGTTAATTGTGCAAATACATACAGTTCCGGTAGCTACATTAATTTATACTGAAATAGTATTGCTCTAACAATGTTTTAATGATCATATATGTATGTTTCCATTTGTATTGATTTGACATACATTCACCACATATATTTAAATGTTGAATCAAACGTGAATCGATTAAAATATTTGTTTTGATTCTTTTAATCGGAAAAAATCAATTCTCAAAATTGTTTATGTCAATCGAACGGTAATTGAATCATTCAGATTCCAAAATGAATAATGATTGAATCGTTTCAAAAAAGTTGAATCAATAACCAGCCTGGACTTTGTTGAGTTGCAATTTGGTCTGCAGACTAGGACATGACTTCTAGCTGCTTTACACGTGTCAGGGCGTAAGACAATATTCACGTGTGCATGCGCACCATCGTATTGCAGAGCTCAGAACCTGCGGGGTACCTATATCGAGATGAAAATTTGCAAGCATCCTAAGGAACGGCTGTTGGTAGTTTGCACGTAGCAGAACTCAAGTCACTCTGCAGGTGCGCACTGCTTCATATATGAGAAACTACTGGGTCTATTCAGTTGAAATGTTGCATGCAGACAATGTTCTAGCTAGTGTGAGAGCGCCCGCTCCGTCATCGCTCATAAAGGCGTTTTACTGATGATAGTACAGCAATGAGCCGCTTTTATATCACAACGCAGTAAGGTGTGAAGTTATAAGATGCACGTGATAGACCAACACTGCGGTTGCCATGGTAACGTACCTGCTGTGGCGGAGCTCGGTGGATGACTGGACGCTGTTTGGAAGCATAGCAGCATTTTTATACAGCTTCATACAGTCACGAATATGCCCCGGGGTATGGCCTTCCCACAGACCTGCGTCATCGAAGCCGCCGAATGGGTGTAACGGAGCGAGCCGAAACGATGACTGGGAAGTCCTCTGCCAGAGATCTACATGCGTCTGGTGAAGGAGGGTGGCCCAGGGTGAAAATAAGGTGTTTGTATGTATTTCCGCATTTGTTGGAGTGGGCGTCTGAAAGTGGTTCAATTTAACCAAGACGCAAACGCAAATGCAGAGATGTACAAATTCGCCAACTCGCAATTCGCCAACTCGCCAACTAAGCGTAGATGACAAGTTTAGGCTAAAACTGCTTCCCTTAGGTGACATATTTGCTGCGTTAACTCTCACTTAGGAATGATCTTTCTCAAATATGTTGTTTTAGGGAAGATATTGCAATAGGGCAAGGCTAATCAGGACAATTAGCATTATAATTTTAAGCATTACAGGCGAAAATGCTGTAATTCCATGCTCCTGAAGTGATTGAACAGTCTATTTATTATATTCTGGGAAATAAAATTACACCGAGTTAGGTTATGTGGCGGAATTAGGGTTTGTATTTATGTAGTGACAGTTTCGACGTTTTGCGCACCTCGGACGGTGAGATTCGAACCCACGCATCCGAAGAGACTGGTGCCAGCGCCTTAGACCGCTCGGCCACGCTACCCCGCTGATATGTTACATACCGTGCCAGGTTGTAATGTATCAGTAACGAAGTTCCTGAATATTATATGCTGTATATATTGTAAATACCTACCCTGCTGATATGTTACATACCGTGCCAGGTTGTAATGTATTGGTAACGAAGTTCCTGAATATTATATGCTGTATATATTGTAAATACCCTTATAGTGAGTATTTGGCTAGTAAAACACCCATTGCCACCATGCTACAATTGGATGATCATTTCGACCCACTAGAAATTCGCCTATATTCAATTCGTTTATACCTACTGCAAGTTGCTAATCACCTTCCACCTAAACCCCGTCACAGTACCTGAGCTCTGTCAAAGCTAATTCGTCGAAGGAGAGGCTCGTGGGCTGTTGGGCGCAGTCATTGTTGTATTTGTTGCATTTCGGAACGAAACAATATAAATATCTCCCTTTTCTCGTCCAAAACGGACGGGAAACAAGGGCGTCGCCACCTTCTGAAAGTTGGGGGGGGGGGGGGGGGGGACAGAGGTATTTTGAAGGCGATTCTTTCCATGCAACACCCATTAAAAGATTTTAACATAGGCGTAATGTTAAAATATGGAAATGTTGGGGGGGGGGGACTTGTCCCCCCCTGCATCCCCCCGCCTCCGACGCCCATGACGGGAAACCACTATTTTCACTAATCACTAGCTGAATCACCGACAAAAAAGTAATGCATACTGGGGTGTTACATAAGATGAGTATCCACTATTCTCTAAGATGATTATCCACTATCCCCTGATGCTGAGGCCTGAAACAAGGCATGTCACCATACAACATACCGGTAGTATACATACAACATACCGGAAAGTGCGTCCTGCTTCTCAATCAGAGGCCAATTTCACATAGCAAAAAAGTTTTTAATTACAAATAATTATTTTGCAATTACACATAATTTGTACTCATGTTTGTAATTTGGACTTCACAAAACTTGAGGGCAGTCAATCTTAATTTCCTATTTGCAAACTAGTTTACAAAGATATTGTTTGTAAAAATGTTTGCAATTGCACATGTTTTATTTCTCGCAGGTTGACGGAAGTGAGAAAATGTTTGTAATTACAAACTTGTAACTCCAGTGGGTCAGAGGTTCTGATTTTCAGAAACTCTATTAATAGTTGACGATGTTTTGTTGTTGAGGTTATTTTCTTCGTGAAGTTGTTACGTTGCCGAGGTTGTTGGGTAATGGTTTAGTTTATTCCTAGGTATAGCTGCCGAGTATTTTCCAGAGAGATTCGAACAGGGATCTCCAGCTTTGATGGCAAGTGCACCTTTCCGATTGCGTTATGATGTGAGGGGCTCCTCCACGCGGAGAAACCGCATGGCGATATAATTACAGCTGTCAACGATGCAGAAGGTACAGTAAACCTTCACCCTTTACGCCGTAGGAAATCGGCTAGGTTTGGTGGAAACAAATGGTCGAGCAAAGTCAACGATTTTTCTTTTGAGAGTAATTTTGTTGTTATGCTCCGTCAGCCGGTGAATGGGCACATGCTGTTGACCAATATGCATTTTTACGGTCTGAGTTTGCATTCCGGGAAAATGTTAATTAAAATGTAATTATCACTATAACTAATTCAATTTGGAATAAAAAATAAGCCACAATGTAAATATTTGTTAAATAAAATTTCTAACAATTAAATATTTTGTCATGAGCATAAGCTTTAACCCTCGCCCTACAGAAACTTTTCTCACCTTCGCCCTACGGGGGGGGGGGGGCTGACAGCCCCCCTGGTAACTTCCCAACCAAGCATCTTAGAGCAATGCGGTAAAAACCAGCATGTTGCCTGTCATGAGAGGAATCTAACATTATGCGATTTTTAGGTTGCAAGTCAACGTGTGACCTTCCAGAGCAAGTGAATGTCCTCGAATCGACCATGTCCAGCACCGCGATTTTGCTGTCAGAAAACCTCGAAATTATAAATGGATAAATGTAAATAAAAAGGCATGTTGCTAGACTGGTTTTGTCTCAGAAACACAGAAAAGGTAAAAATTTGTTCGTATCTAGTAAAAAAAGAAGTAAAAAAAGTAATTACAAAAATGACGTCATGAGTTTCTTACACTTAGGGAGCCATCACTCAGTCAAAAATAATGATATTGCTTTGAAATTTGCTTTTGGTATTGTCCATACTCAGTTCTCACAGATATTCTAATTTTTCTAAAATCTTTGAAAATTTTGATTTTGTCAAAAAGGGGTCAAAAACCATTTTTTTTTTTGGAAATCCGAGATAGAAATTTGAAAGTAAATGTCATTTTGTATCTTTGGCCGATTGCGTTTGCCATTTAATTCAAAACTCTGTTTTCTACAATTTTTCTAATATTTATCCGCTTTCCACCAACATGATGTCATCAAAACATGATTATCTCTCAAACTACTTAACTAATTTAAATTACATTTTGACAGCATACGTAAATTTGTAGTAATCTGAACTAATGCAAATTTCAGTAAGATGAACTTCATGTGGAAAACGTTATTCAAGAAAAACCTCAGGGTAAGGGGGGGGGGCGCTGTCAGCCCTCCCCGTAGGGCGAGGGTTACCTAGCCCTACGGGGTGGTCCTAAAATGACCCCCCCTGAGATTTTTCTTGCATAACTTTTAAGACATGCGACACATCGTGCTGAAATTTGCTGGATCTAAGTATACAACAAATATACGTGTGCTGTATTTTTTTTTGCAATTTGTTGAGAAATGTGGGAAATAATGATGTTTTGATGACGTCATGTTGGTGGAAAAAAAGATAAATGTTTGAAGAATCGTAGAAAACAGAGTTTTAAAGAAAATTGCAAACGCAATTAATCAAATATATAAAATGTAATTTTCTTTAAAATGGGAATCTCGTATTTTTAAAACTTGGGGTTTTTGACCCCCCAAATGAACAAAAACTTTTTTTTTTAAATCACCACAAAATCAGAATTTTCAAAGATGTTAAGAAAACCGGAATACATGTGAGAGACTTGAGTATCGAAAATACTCACACCAAATTTCAAAGAAATATCTCTATTTTTGACTGAGTGATGGCTCCCTAAGTGTAAGAAATTCATGACGTCATTTTTTTTATAACTTTTTTGGACTTTTTTTTGCCCATATACGGATAAATAATTACCTTTTCTGTATTTCTGAGTCAAAACTGGTCTAGGAGCATGCCTTTTTATTTACATTTATCAATTTCTCATTTTGAGGTTTTCTGACCGAGCAAAATCGCTGTTCTGGATGTGGTTGATCATGGTCATTCACTTGACTTGGAAGGTCAGTCGTTGACCCGAAACCTAAAAATTGAATACCGTTAGATTTCAAACTTGACAGGCAAGATGTTGGTTCTTACCGCGTTGCTCTATGTTGCTTGGTTTGGAAGTTAACCGGGGGTCTTTTTAGGACCCCCTTAGGGCGAAGGTGAAAAAAGCTCCCGTAGGGCGAGGGTTAATACAAACGTTCTTGATTGCTAACTGTTCTGCTAACTAACATTTTAGTTACATTTTTTACAATTGGTAATTCAGAGGTGGTGAATGTTTGTAAAATAGCTTTTTGTGAGGTTTGCAATATTTTCTTGCGTTTGTAATTGCAAACATATGTAATTACTAAGTTCATTGTGAAATTGGCCTCAGGTCTGACAAAACTACGCATTACGAGTTCTCTTCATTTTCTTCCGTCTCAGTCTTCCGATTTAAGCTTCTGCAGCGGTGGGATTCGAACCTACGCCTCCAATTTTTGTTTAAAAGGGGTGCCATGGGGGCAAAAAATCCGAAAACTTTTAGTGTTTTTTTAAAGGTCATTGCGGCCATGTGTTTAGACCGATGTTCATGCTTCAAACGTTTTTGAGCTTCAAATGTACTGGTATTTAATATATAAAAAGACAAAAAACAAAATAAAATCATATCGTACTCAGGGAATGTAAAATGGGGGGGATTTTCTGGAAAAATATGTGCTGTTCGTGATTGTTTGGGACGACATGAACGTCACATGTGGGAATTATAGGCAGTAATTTGTTAAATTTGATATATTGCGCATAAGCGGATCCAGCAAAAAACATGGGGGGGGGGGGGGGCAACACGCGCGTAACGTTTTTATCATCTTACTAATTTGAAGTTGGACCTAATTTGAGGGTGGGTATCGCCTCCCATTTTTTTTTATCCTGAGTGCACCTCTGCCCCAAAAATGTGTACCATCCCATTATATATGATGCATATTGCATTGAAATTGTTTCTGACGCATTTATTGCACAGCAAACCACGAAGGAAGTATGCGACGCAAAACCGCATTCGTAACACCCCCAAAACAGGAGCCTGGAACCGCTTCTGCTGGACCGATTTTTTTCTCAAAATTTTGACACAGCACGCGCCATTTAATTTTGTGAATAGTCACAAAGTTTCAGGACGCTTGGCCTAACGGTTTAGAAGCGGCAAGTGAAAAACCACCGGGAGGGGCAGAATCTGCCCCCGCAGGGAATAGGGTTTAAACAGCGCCTTAGACCGCTCGGCCACGCTACCGGCATGACCCTCCTGAACTAGCAATTCTCAAACAATTCAGAACAGTCATTGATTTCGAATGCTCACGTGTGGTACAATCCAGAAGTCACCTGTTCATGTTGAATATCTCAGAACATGACATTTTATTGCACCACACAGTCAGGCTGAGGCGCCAATAACGGCCCTGATGGACATATGTGGCAGTTTATCACAGGTGAAGGCCAGAAATGCCATGTTCAAATGCAAACGCTCTTATTCTGGCTAGTGCCGACAACCTTAACAATAGGTGCCCTGTTAAGACGTTTACGGGCATAGCTCATTTGCGTCGATGAAGTGTAAGAGATCAGCATATTTAACCCGCCATTGACGGGGGGCGTTTAACGCTCCCCCTGATTAATTTTCGTAATAGCTCAGAACCCAATACCGCTATCAACGTGAAACATCGGGTACCTTCTTCGAAAACATGTTTACGTCTTTTGTTAAAAAAAAAATGTCGAAATGTTTTAATTTATAGCGAATTTAGTGACGTCACTACCCACGAGTTTTACACGAAAATCAGCTAAAATGTAAAAGACCGTACAAATGCCATATTTTCAGAAAAATGTAATCCAAAAACGTCCAAAGATCGTAAATGGCAAGTGTTGCAAAATAACTATCCCGGATTTTAAAAAAAAAGTTTTTGACCACCCAAAATATGAAAAAAAGTTTTCTTTGTGGGAAAATGCCCACAAATTCAAATTCTACAAAGATATTCAAAAAGCCGGAATATATGTCAGAGTGCCATATGTGGAAAACTAACATACTCAATTTCAGAATGATGCCACCATTTTTGACTGACCTATGGCATATGAAGTATTGGTAACTCATGACATCATATTTACAAATTGCATTCTTTTTGTCTTTGATTGACAAGATACAGAGAAATAAATGGCACCGCTGTATTTCGAAGACAACACCGATCCAGAAACATACGTTTTTTCTTTATATTATTCATTTGAAATTTTGACCGTCATTTATTTTACTATATAAATTTAGTCCGAATGTTTTTGAATAGATGGATTTCCCCGAAGTCATACCCCACGCTAAGCATAGCTTGTTGCGCAGGCCCGGCATTTTTTTCTCTTCTGTCTGTCTCAACCTTCTCCTGTCTTCTGAATCTTCTGTCTCGACCATATTCTACACATTTCACACATTCCCATTTAATTCCCGAGTACCTACCCATTTTTCAGCTTTAAGCAAAACAGTAAAACATTAGTCGTTTGTGATGCGCCAGATGAACAAATATTCTTGTGCGGTAAATATTAATACCCTAAACAAGGAAATCGTCCACAAATCACCATCTAAGCCGATAGTCGACGGGCATTATGGGACGCAAATGACATCCTCTGCCTACTGCTTACTCATCCTCCTGGCATCCTCTGCCTACTGCTTCCTCATCTTCCTGACATCCTCTGCCTACTGCTTCCTCATCCTCCTGACATCCTCTGCCTACTGCTTCCTCATCCTCCTGACATCCTCTGCCTACTGCTTCCTCATCCTCCTGACATCCTCTGCCTACTGCTTTCTGTTTTCAGCCGTCACAGCTTACAACGCTCTGCCGCAAAGTCTCCGCGATATGCGTCCGCAGCGCTTTAGACCCGAGCTCCGAGAGCATCTGCTCACAAAGCAGAGTGGGACTGATAATGATTAGATGTGACCGGAAGTGAGATGCAGCAGGAATGTATACATGTGTGTGTGTGTGTGTGTGTGTGTGTGTGTGTGTGTGTGTGTGCGCCTCTTGTCCTAATGTTCGTCGAATTGACTCGCCAATCAGAATAGCCATGTGTGCATGGACCGATGGCACGATGTAAATACATACATACATACATACATACTGCTTCCTCATCCTTCTGACATCCTCTGCCTACTGCTTCCTCATCCTCCTGACATCCTCTGCCTACAGCTTCCTCATCCTCCTGACATCCTCTGCCTACTGCTTCTTCATCCTCCTGACATCCTCTGCCTACTGCTTCCTCATCCTCCTGACATCCTGTGCCTACTGCTTCCTCATCCTCCTGACATCCTCTACCTACAGCTTCCTCATCCTCCTAACATCCTGTGCCTACTGCTTCCTCATCCTCCTGACATCCTCTGCCTACTGCTTCCTCATCCTCCTGACATCCTCTGCCTACTGCTTCCTCATCCTCCTGACATCCTCTGCCTACTGCTTCCTCATCCTCCTGACATCCTCTGCCTACTGCTTCTTCATCCTCCTGACATCCTCTGCCTACTGCTTCCTCATCCTCCTGACATCCTGTGCCTACTGCTTCCTCATCCTCCTGACATCCTCTACCTACAGCTTCCTCATCCTCCTGACATCCTGTGCCTACTGCTTCCTCATCCTCCTGACATCCTCTGTCTACTGCTTCCTCATCTTCCTGACATCCTCTGCCTACTGCTTCCTCATCCTCCTGACATCCTCTGCCTACTGCTTCCTCATCCTCCTGACATCCTCTGCCTGCTGCTTGCCGCTGCAGTTGAGGCTTTGGACAAATGCAGTCATAGGCATGGCCCTTTGGAGAAATGCAGTCATAGGCATGGCCCATTGGACAAATGCAGTCATAGGCATGGCTCTTTGGACAAATGCAGTCATAGGCATGGCTCTTTGGACAAATGCTGTCATAGGCATGGCCCATTGGACAAATGCAGTCATAGGCATGGCTCTTTGGACAAATGCAGTCATAGGCATGGCTTATTGGACAAATGCAGTCATAGGCATGGCTCTTTGGACAAATTCAGTCATAGGCATGGCCCTTTGGACAAATGCAGAACAAGGTGCATGGCCCCCTCCCTTTAAGCATTTTTTGTTTGCTAAAATATTTTATTTCACTTAGTGTGAAACAATTTCGATGGCACGTACGCAAAGACGAGAAAGGCACAAAAATGTAAATAAAACTTCCATAGGGGGTTGGGTTTCTCTTAGGCGAGATAAAAGTTTCACTGCCCCCCCCCGTATTTGTGAAGTTCCTATATCCCTGAATTCAGTGTAGGAGGCACTGGGCAGGGCAAAGTGGATGCGCAGCAGGGATCACGCAGTCAACGCACCCTCCAGCGGCGGTGACCCGACAAAACTTGTAAAGAATTACTTCTAAAGACAGAACTTTCAAGTCAAAACTTACTCGCGTCAAAACTGCCAATGGAAACAATTTCTAATCGAAAAACTTCTTCGCGTCAAAACTTCCAAAGCAAAACTTCTAAACGACAAAACTTCCAAACGTCAAAACTTCGAAAGACAAAACTTCTTCGCGCCAAAACTTCCAATGTAATAACTTCCAATTCCAAAAAATTATAAACGACAAAACTTCTAATGGCAAAACTTACAAGCGGCAAAACTTCCAACCGTCAACTTCCAAAGCAAACACATTTTCTCGTCAAAACTTTCGATGAAATAACTTCCAACCGCAAAACTTCTCAACGAAAAAACTTCTAATGGCAAAACTGATAAGCGACAAAACTTCTAAACGTCAAAACTTCCAAAGCAAAACTTCTTCGCGACAAAGCTTCCAATGAAATTACTTCGGTTGGGTTAGGTTAAGTTATGTTAGTATTGACTCGGGTATTTATGGATCTTGGGCACTTATGAATCTTGGGTATTTTTGGATTCTGGGTACTTATGAACCCGGGAACTTATGAAATCGGGTATGTATGGATCTTGGGTACTTATGGATTTTCGCCAACTCGACAACCTGCCTAGGTGACAAGTTTAGGCTAAAACTACTTTTCTTAGGCGACATGTTCGCGGCGTTAACCCGCGAGTTACTGGGGTATATTCCATAACGCGACATACTGGGGGGGGGGGGGTTGCCCCCCCCCCCCCCTCATTCGGATCTCCGGAACTACTCGACCGATTGTAACAATTCAAACAGCAGGCAATAGCCCTGTGAAATGTATCGAGGGAAACCTAATATTGTTTACTTCAGGGTCACCGATGACGTCACAGATGACGTCCATATACTGGTCATGTACACAATGTTTGACCGTATCAAAAGGTCTCAATGGATGGAATTGTGGCGCAAAATTGCGATATTAAACGCATAAGCAGTCGATAAATCGGTATGATTGGTGTGTCTGACACTCCAAAGTAATATTCTAAGCTGTGTATGACCTTGGGTCAGGACAAGGCAATCCAAGGTCAAGAGGTCAAACTGCAGATTACGGTCGTTAGGCGTTGTAACACATGTTTATTGTTTTTTTGTCGTCTAGAACGCGAAAAATGACCTTAGAACAGTGTTTGTTCCATATAAATAGAAGAAAAAAGCAAAAACAGAAATGCACATCTTATGCATAGTAATGCTGTGAGAGGTGGTCGATTTTGGTCATTTAAAGGTCTTAATTCAGATATTTTATAGATATCAACTTCAAATGTGGTACACATATTAACCAAACACGTCGCGATCACATATATTCCGATTTTTGGATAATTCTGATTTCTTTTTGAAAATGTTTTAAAAGGAAGAAAACATGTATTTGGATTTCTAAAAATGTTGAATTAAAAAAAACTTAAAAACCGAGACAGCAGTTTGATAGCCCGGTCTATTGTCAGTAATTTGATTTAAGACAGTTTCATTTATCTCAAATATTGTACTTTTGAGAGCGTTTTACGCAAACCATTATTTTTCAACAAAAAAGGAAGAACATGACGTCACTCTGACGTCATTCCGGTTGACCTATCACAACCACATCTTTTCCCTTTGCCAACATGTGTAGCTTTAACGTGCAAGAAGGTACGAATGATTGGTGACGATACTTGTGTTGTTTTAGGAGTTATTGCAAAATAACGGGAGGGGGGGGGGGGGGGCAAACATAGCCCCCCCAGTAAGTCGCAGTTTAACTATCACCTAGCGTAAATGATGTTTCTAAAATATTTTTTGGAAGATATTTCAATAGAGCAAGGCCAATCAGCACAATTTACATTATTTTTGTTAAGGATTTTAGGTGAAAATGCTGTAATTCCATGCTCCTGAAGTGATTGAACAGTCTATTATATTCTGGGAACTGAAATCACACCGAGTTGGGGAATGTGGCAGAATTATGGTTTTTATTTTTTTAGGTGACAGTTTCGACGTTTTGCGCACCTCTGCGTAAATGATGGTAGGCATGTGTGTTATACATGCCATGCACGTGTCTGTGTAAACATAGGTAAATAAGGTGTACCTTAAATAATTTGGAAACAAATACTGTACATTTTTCATTGTCAATCATTTAAGTGTAAAAAACATCAAATGTTTCCCAAATGTGAGCGAGTGATAAACTTATAGCTCCAAAACATAGTTCAATACTATACCGAATATATCATTTGCCATTTAGATGCATGATCTTGTTCGTGGTATAGGGTATAGTATATTCGGTAAAAATGAACTCCCAATTTTATCTTCTCAAGATTGGGAGTAAAACTCAATCAAGCTTAACAATGTGCGTTGGACACTGAACAGTGAATTGAATAATGCGACAAAATGCACCTGCAGTTGGTAGCCCACCAACTGAACCCGCCTATTATGGTGCTCACCTATTGATGAGCGCTATAACTTGTGACAAAGTCTAGCGTGCGGAACGGTGGCTTTGGCGAAGTGCAGGTACTTAGAGCCTCTTCAGCCGTGCTAGGTTCTAAGGTGGTTGGACAATTTTCAGTCATGATCTTCCTGAGATGAAACCGTGATGAAGTAGGCCTAGAATATGGATACATATTTACGGATAAAATTATTTATTAGCCAGAAGTAGAACATGAACACATACCATGAACACATACCAGCAACACATTTTTATTTCATTTTCACTCACTTAAAGTTGATGTTAGAACATGTTATCGCTCCTCTCCAGCTGCTCCGCATCCCGTCAGCAGTACACAGCTGCGTGCACGCATCCCGTCAGCAGTACACAGCTGCGTGGTTATGGAGAAAATCCGGAAGGGGGGGGGGGGGGGGGGTAAAATTTATCCCCCCCCGCCGCGCGGGTTAAAGGTGGTAAGTCAGATATTTTATAGATATCGACTTCAAATGTGGTACACATATTCACCAAACACGTTGCGATCACATATATTCCGATTTTTGGATAATTCTGATTTCTTTTTGAAAATGTTGGAAAAAGAAGAAAACATGTATTTGGATTTTTCAAAATGTTGAATTTAAAAACTTAAAAATCCGAGACAGCAGTTTGATAGCCCGGTCTATTGCCATTAATTTTATTTAAGACAGTTTCATTTATCTCAAATATTGTACTTTTGACAGCGTTTTACGAAAACCATTATTTTTCAACAAAAAAAACGATGAACCTGACGTCACTCTGACGTCCTTCCCGGTTGACATATCACAACCACATCTTTTCCCTTTGCCAACATGTGTAGCTTTAACGTGCAAGAAGGTAGGAATGATTGGTGACGATACTTGTGTTGGTTTAGGAGTTATTGCAAAATAACGAGGGGGGAGGGCAAACATAGCACCCCCAGTAAGTCGCAGGTTAACTCTCACCTAGCGTTAATGATGTTTCTAAAATATGTTTAGGGAAGATATTTCAAAGAGCAAGGCTAATCAGCACAATTTACATTATTATGTTAAGCATTATAGGCGAAAATGATATAATTCCATGCTTCTGAAGTGATTGAACAGTCTATTATATTCTGAGAACTGATATTACACCGAGTTGGGGAATGTGGCAGAATTATGGTATTGCTTTTTTAGGTGACAGTTTCGACGTTTTGCGCACCTCTGCGTAAATGATGGTAGGCATGTGTGTTATACATGCCATGCACGTGTCTGTGTAAACATAGGTAGATAAGGTGTACCTTAAATAATTGGGAAACAAATACTGTACATTTTTCATTGTCAATCATTTAACACGCGCCCTGGAGGGCCTCTGATAATTACACGCCCTGGAGGGGGTGGCGGATTTCGCCCCCCCCCCTATGATCTCGAAAACCACGCAACGTAGCGACAAGCGGGAAACGACGTTAGATAGCTCGAGACAATCTCTTTCGAAAGTATTTCGTTATTTTTTTTTCTTCAGGTAAATATTGAGGTCACCAGAGGTCATCAAGGGTCAGATTTTCAAGTTTTCAAGACTTCGGTTCGAACACTCCCAAATATCTCGGGAACTATGAAAATTAGCAGCAAACGGAAAAAAGCAATCGAAAGTCATTGAAAAATGCAATTGACATAGGTGTCCTCAGATTTGAGCTCAGGTCAATAGTTTAGGCTCCAGAGGTCATCGAATGTCAAAAAGGTGATTTTGTTTTCAAAACCTTTTTCCCCAAATAACCTTTTACCTAATAAAGGTAGAGCAATAATGTTTACGCCATCGCGTGTGTCTTGTCAAGACTCTTCGAATCATATTCATGGTGACCGGGTTAGGTCATTTGATAAATTTGACCTCAGGTCAAGGTCAAGTGGTGACCCAAGTTGGTCATGTTGCATATTGGTAGACGTGTCTCGACGAGACAAACATATTGGTACCGTTTTCTCTTCTCTATCTTCATTATGTCGATAGTTATTCATAAAACCGTGTTGGCGGTCACAAAATTGACCTGACCTTAGGTCACTGATATTAGAAATCCGAGATATACAAATTGTTAGTATCTATGACCTTATGAAGTCCTACAAGATTGAAACCGATCGGCGTAAAACTGTGGCTGTGGTACTACTGCAAACGTTTTGGAGTTGAGGTCATCACGTGACCTGGTCTGGTGACTTGACCTGAGATGACCTGAGGCCAAGAATTTTACATAATGCGGGAAGTTCATTTCTAAACAGGTATACAAAAAACGGCGGCGTTGCGCGCCGCCTTTTTTGCGCTATCCTCGAAAAACCGGAGGGGTGGGCGGATTTCGCCTCCCCCCTCCAGGGCGCGTGTTAAGTGTAAAAAACATCAAATGTTTCCCAAATGTGAGCGAGTGATAAACTTATAGCTCCAAAACATAGTTCAATACTATACCGAATATATAATTTGCCATTTAGATGTATGATCTTGTTCGTGGTATAGGGTATAGTATATTCAGTGAAAATGAACTTCCAATTTTATCTTCTCAAGATTGGGAGTAAAACTCAATCAAGCTTAACAATGTGCGTTGGACACTGAACAGTGAATTGAATAATGCGACAAAAGGCACCTGCAGTTGGTAGCCCACCAACTGAACCCGCCTACTATGGTGCCCACCTATTGATGAGCGCTATAACTTGTGACAAAGTCTAGCGTGCGGAACGGTGGCTTTGGCGAAGTGCAGGTACTTAGAGCCTTTTCAGCCGTGCTAGGTTCTAAGGTGGTGGACAATTTCCAGTCATGATCTTCCTGAGATGAAACCGTGCTGAAGTAGGCCTAGAATACGGATACATATTTACGGATCAAATTATTTATTAGCCAGAAGCAGAACATGAACACATACCATGAACACATACCAGCAACACATTTTTATTTCATTTTCACTCACTTAAAGTTGATGTTAGAACATGTTATCGCTCCTCTCCAGCTGCTCCGCATCCCGTCAGCAGTACACAGCTGCGTGCACGCATCCCGTCAGCAGTACACAGCTGCGTGCACGCATCCCGTCAGCAGTACACAACTGCGTGCACGCATCCCGTCAGCAGTACACAGCTGCGTGCACGCATCCCGTCAGCAGTACACAGCTGCGTGCATGCATCCCGTCAGCAGTACACAGCTGCGTGCACGCATCCCGTCAGCAGTACACAGCTGCGTGCACGCATCCCGTCAGCAGTACACAGCTGCGTGCACGCATCCCGTCAGCAGTACACAGCTGCGTGCACGCATCCCGTCAGCAGTGCACAGCTGCGTGCACGCATCCCGTCAGCAGTACACAGCTGCGTGCACGCATCCCGTCAGCAGTACACAGCTGCGTGCACGTGTTTCATCTGCAGTCATTACCTGCGTGCGTGTGTCTCGAGTCAGTGGTTCGAGGTTGTGCGCGTGTCTCGAGTCAGTGGTTCGAGGTTACGCGCGTGTCTCGAGTCAGTGGTTCGAGGTGATGCGTGTGTCTCGAGTCAGTGGTTCGAGGTTGTGCGCGTGTCTCGAGTCAGTGGTTCGAGGTTACGCGCGTGTCTCGAGTCAGTGGTTCGAGGTGATGCGTGTGTCTCGAGTCAGTGGTTCGAGGTTATGCGCGTGTCTCGAGTCAGTGGTTCGAGGTTATACGCGTGTCTCGAGTCAGTGGTAGTACTAGTATTACCAGCTGGGTTGCGTTTGGTAGCGACCTCCATACTGATTCGACGCAGCTCCCGTGTTGGAGTGAGACAGTTGGCCGAACTGGACTCCACTGCTCTGTATGTTACTGGCCTGTGCAGAGTTGTGGCTGCTGCCTCCGTTACTGGCGGAACCCTGGGGAGAAGAACACAGTGGGTGATAAATATGCCGGTAATAAGGCTCATGAAACGAAGTTTGCGATACGGAGAATAGTGTGCAATGGAATTAATAATAATTAAAACAACATTTAAGAAAATGATATGGCATACCAATGTATGGCGCTAACATTGGATTAAAATCACACACGTGATAGACCAAGATATGAAGAGCACAATAGCTATACAATATTGTTTTACCGGAGTGTTTGAGCCCGCTACTGGTTACAGAGCGTATCTACGGTCTCTCTTTACTTACATTGGCAGTCGAGCCGACGGACGTGACGAACGACGTCGTTCCGTGGCCGGACGACTGACCGGAAACAACGTTCCCAGCGGCATTTCCGGTCGCCGTCCCGAAGAGCCCTCCAAACTGGTTACTAGTGGCTCCCGTGTTACTGTTCGACAGACCGCCGCCAAGTCCTCCGAGCAGGCCTCCGCCCTGGGAGATTCCAGAGCCGCCGTTATATCCGCCCTGACTTCCTCCTCGGAAGATTCCCCCACCTCCACCGCCCAGGAGGTTGCCTCCGCCCTGGTGGCGGCTGCTACCGTATCCGCCACTTGTGGATAGGCCTGCACCGTGTCCGCCGCCGATCACACCGCCGCTATTGTAGCCGCCGTTACTGGAGCCGCCGTTATTGTAGCCACCGTTACGGGAGCCGCCGTTATTGTAGCCGCCGTTACGGAAGCCGCCACCGCCGTGGCCGCCACCGCCGCCACCGCCCGAGCCGCTTCCGAAGCCAAAGCCGGAACCGGAGCCACCGCCATAGCCGCCACCGCCACCGCCACCGCCACCGCCGCCACCTCCGTAGCGACCGATGTTACCGCAGTGAGCCAGGGCGGCCACACTCAGGAAAACAGCCAACTTCTGCATGGCGACCTGTGGGAGGAGAAGTGCAGCGGTCAGCACGGTCTGATGATGACACGACTTTATCAACCTGGACCAAATTTGGCACTAAACGTTAAGAGCCATCTGACATTCATACCTCAGTTTGTCCATGCAAAGTATAGGTTTTATACCTACTTCCAGGGGCGTCGCCACCGGGTGGCCGGGGCGACGCCCCTGAGGATCGCTGCGGTGGGAGTCCGACCACTCAGATTCGCAGGATTTTAACAAAAGTCATATGTGGCTGCTCACCCAACCCCCAACCACTGGCTGACCCCCAAACCCCTAGCTAGGCGCCCACTCTAAATTGTGTGGCGACGCCACTGTCTACGTCACTACACGTAGTAACGTGCAAGAAATAAGGGTGCCGTCTACGACCCTATAGTGTGCCTCAGAAACTATCCGTGCCGATTCACGTAAAATTTGGTGAGATGCTTCCAACTTACTGGCTACATTCCGCGGAAGATGAAACGGAAGCCTTAACACACAAGCGCACGTGCGGAACCTTATTTTATATTTGTGAACCTAGTGCCTATTGCAGAATTTAATGATTCAACACTGATTGAATCGATTGGAATCGTTCAATCAAAATTCCTTGAAATAAACAATAACTTATTCACCACCAGGTCTTTTGATTCATAATTCGTGATTGAATAAAACAAACCCGCATCAAATCAAGGCTGATTGAATACAAAAAAGAAGATTCTTAACGATTGAATTACACTGGTTAATTGTGCAAATACATACAGTTCCGGTAGCTATATTCATTTATACTGAAATAGTATTGCGCTAACAATGTTTAAATGATAATATATATGTATGTTTCCATTTGTATTTATTTGACATAAATTCAACCAATGTATTTAAATGGTGAATCAAACGTGAATCGATTAAAATATTTATTTTGATTCTTTGAATCGGAAAGAATCAATTCTCAAAATTGTATCTGCTAATCGAACGGTGATTTAATCATTCAGATTCCAAAATGAATCATGATTGAATCGTTCCAAAAAGGTCGAATGAATAACCAGTCTGGACTCTGTTGAGTTGCAGTTTGGTCCGCAGACTAGGGCATGACTGCTAGCTGCTTTACACGTGTCAGGGCGTAAGACAATATAATATGCACGTGTGCATGCGCACCATCGTATTTCAGAGCTCAGAACCTGCTGGGTACCAATATCAAGAGGAAAATTTGCAAGCATCCGAAGGAACGGCTGTTGGTAGTTTGCACGTAGCAGAACTCAAGTAACTCTGCAGGTGCGCAAATGCGCACCACAGCTTCATATATGATAAACTACTGGGTCTATTCAGTTGAAATGTTGCATGCAGACAATGTTCGGGTTTATGTGAGAGCGCCCGCTCCGTCATCGCTCGTAAAGGCGTTTTACTGATTGATGATAGTACAGCAATGAGCCGCTTTTATATCACAACGCAGTAAGGTGTGAAGTTATAAGATGCACGTGATAGACTAACACTGCGGTTGCCATGGTAACGTACCTGCTGTGGCGGAGCTCGGTGGATGACTGGACGCTGTTTGGAAGCATAGCAGCATTTTTATACAGCTTCATTCAGTCACGAATATGCCCCGGGGGTATGGCCTTCCCACAGATCTGCGTCATCGAAGCCGCCGAATGGGTGTAACTGAGCGAGCCGAAACGATGACTGGGAAGTCCTCTGCCAGAGGTCCACATGTGTCTGAAGAGGGAGGGTGGCCCAGGGGATTTCCGCATGTGTTGGAGCTGCCGAAATTGGCTCAATTTAACCAAGACGCAAATGCAAATGCAGAGGTGCACAAATTCGTCAACTCGCAATTCGCCAACTCGCCAACTAAGTGTAGGTGACAAGTTTAGGTTAAAAGTGCTTCCCTTAGGTGACATATTTGCTGCGTTAACTCTCACGTAGGAATGATCTTTCTCAAATATGTTGTTTTAGGGAAGATATTGCAACAGAGCAAGGATAATCAGAACAATTTTTCTGAAGAAGAATTTCCGGCTCAACCATCACCTGCTCAAACACTGTCAAAAACCTAGGTGTCTGGTTCGATAGTGACATGACTTTCGCCACACATACAGACGACGTGGTACGGCGGTGTACTGGCACTTTGTGCGGACTGAGCCACAGCAGGCACAGTCTCCCCCAGTCAGTGATGGTTACGTTGGTGCAAGGTCTGGTGTTCTCAGCGATTCGGTACTGTCTGTCCGTATATGGCGCTAGCAATGCGACGCAACGCAGACGGCTTCACAAGCTAGTGAGGTTCGCTGCGCGAGTGGTCTCTGGCCGGAGGAAATACGATCATGTGAGCGATGTGATTGATGACCTCGGCTGGCTTCATGTAGACAGCATGTATAAGTATCGCTACCTAGTGTTACTGAAAAAAATGCTGACTTCGTCTGAACCACTCAACTTTGCCGAAAGTTTAATAACTAGGCAAAGTGTGCACGGGAGAGACACCCGACAGCGTGGAATGCTTGTGACGCCCTCTATACGGACTGAGTCTGGGAGGCGTCGCTATTTGTACGGGGCTGTCGCTGATTACAACGAGCTGCCGTCTGAGCTGCGTTGTTTGAATTTCGCTAGTTTTAAACGCGAGCTCAAGGGGTACCTGATGGAGCGTGAGCGTGATACTTAGTTTTATGACTCACTGCACTCGTTTATGAGAAATTGTGTTGTGATGTGTTCTGTGTGTTCTGTGATGTGTACCTACATGAAGTATGAGTGTTGCGTCACCCAAGCCAATAATTATAGCGTGTTTTGACTCGAGTCATGTAATAGCCGTTGCATGCAGCGGATATGCCTCACGAAGTGAAATAAATAAATAAATAAACAATTTGCATTATGATGATAAGCATTATAGGCGAAAATGCTGTAATTCCATGCTCCTGAAGTGATTGAACAGTCTATTTATTATATTCTGGGAACTAAAATTACACCGAGTTAGGTAATGTGGCGGAATTAGGTTTTGTATTTATGTAAGTGACAGTTTCGACGTTTTGCGCACCTCGGGCGGTGAGATTCGAACCCACGCATCCGAAGAGACTGGTGCCAGCGCCTTAGACCGCTCGGCCACGCTACCCCGCTGATATGTTACATACCGTGCCAGGTTGTAATGTATCAGTAACGAAGTTCCTGAATATTATATGCTGTATATATTGTAAATACCCTTATAGTGAGTATTTGGCTAGTAAAACACCCATTGCCACCACGCTACAATTGGATGATCATTTCGACCCACTAGAAATTCGCCTATATTCAATTCATTTATACCTACTGCAAGTTGCTAATCACCTTCCACTTAAACCCCGTCACAGTACCTGAGCTCTGTCAAAGCTAGTTCGTCGAAGGAGAGGCTCGTGGGCTGTTGGGCGCAGTCATTGTTGTATTTGTGCATTTCGGAACGAAACAATATATATATCTCCCCTTTCCATTCCAAAATGGATGGGAAACAAGGGCGTCGCCACCTTCTGAAATTGGGAGGGGGGGGGGCGGATATATTTTGAAGGCGATTATTTCCATGCAACACCCCTTAACAGATCTTAACATAGGCGTAATGTTTAAATATGAAAATGTTTGGGGAACGTGTCCTTCCCCGCCCCGCCTCCGATGCCCATGACGGGAAACCACTATTTTTAATAATCGCGAGCAGAATCACCGACAAAAAGTAATGCATACTGGGGTGCTACATCAGATGAGTATCCACTATCCTCTAAGATGATTATCCCCTGTCCCCTGATGCTGAGGTATCAAACAATGTATGTCACCATACAACATACCGGTAGTATACACATACCGGCAAGTGCTTCCTGCTTCTCATTCAGAGATTAATTTCAGAAAGCTAAAAACCTTGTAATTGCAAATAATGTATATGCAATTATAAATAATGTGTACACATGTTTGTAATTTGGATTTCACAAAACTTGAGGGCAGTCAATGTCAATTTACTCTTTGCAAAATAGTTTACAAATATATTGCTTGTAGAAATGTTTGTAATGGGGCACCACAATACATTTGTTGCCGCTACAGGCGCTGATGATCAACTGCTACCAAGCGGACCGGCGTCTGTGCGTCATAGTACAGGGCGCATTGATTACGGCGGAGTTTTGAAGGGGTTAGAGTGGTACAGATGTGTTTGGATACTGCTTAACCTTTTCCCTCAGGTACTTACCGAAGTCGTTTCAACGGCTAAATATTTCTACCAGCCTATAGACGGTGCACAAAGTTACCTTTATGGCCTGTGGGAAAATGACGGTGTACCGCATAATGTGTTTCCAAAAATCACTTAGAGAAACCATTCTAGCACCATCGCCTTCCTTCCCACTGAACTAAGTTTGAACACAATTGGTCGGTATACAGCGAATACGTTTTTGGACTGCTCGTTACATCGAGATTAGCGCTTTGCCGGTGACCTGAGGTCAAACGGTGGCCTGGAGGGGTGAAGTTTGTGCGCCGTCCATAGGCGTAACCACCTTCCGAATGTAGATGGGGACGGAGGCACTTTGAAGTCGATTCTTTCCATGGCGTAATGTTAGGCGTAATGTTAGGCGTAATGTTAAAATCCTAAAATGTTACTGGGGACTGATCCCCAGTGACCCCAGCGGTAGTTATGCACCTGACACCGTCGCTGGTGGTAATATTTAGCCGTTGAAACGACTTCGGTCAGTACTTTAGCCCTATTTGTAACAGGCTCCTGGCTACCCCTATTTGCAACAGGGGGGGGGGGGATTCCGCCATCCCAGGAGATATCGAGATCTACCCATTCGATATTCAAAAATGAAACGGCGTTTGGTTCCCCTGAATATGATCTACATTTCTAAAAATAAAAAAATCTAAATTTTTGATAGGGCAACAGCGGGGCAAAAACTACAAATTTTAGTGGTATATGTGATCCAACACAGCTGTCATGTTTATCAACCGATTTTAACACAACTAATAGGAATCGATAGAAATTGAATTGAAAATTGATATATTGCAATGACTTTTTTAAATTCAAAAATCATAGACATGTGCAGGTCATTCAATATGGGGGTGAAGTAAATGCGGAATAAAACAATTATGTTTTTTAAATAAATGAAATGATATGTCATTGTGACATTAGACAAAACAGTTATAAATCATATTTTTTGCCATAGGCGGTACCAGGTTAGTGAAAAAGGGAGGTCAAATAGGGAAAAAACAAATTAACCGCAAGTATGTTGCTACCCAACACTATAAATAAGTTACTGATCGTAGATAGTTCCTTTTTGCATATTGTACTTCATCATAGGCGCATCCAGGATCCAAACTGGGGAGGCAAAAGCCATTTTGATAAGTATAGTATCCGCTATTATGATACTAACTAGTCAACAATGACTATTTCAATTACAACTTCAATTCACATTGCTTACCCCCCTTTTAACCCTACCTGGACTCGCCTATTATCTCATAATCGTTCGTAGAGTACCCTGTGGTGCGTTGTTTATCCGAAAACTGCAGAATGTTATGTAATTGTAGGCCCGTGCATTTTAGTTTCCTTGCAATAATATGACCCCCTTTCTTCCATTCCTGAACACGCCTCTGCAAAAAAAAAAATGATTGTATTTCCTCTCCTGGCTTCATATGTGCATATTCATTATAAGTTATAAGTATTAATATTCATTATAAGTCCATTGCACCGTAATCGCTGGCATATCGTCATCACCATGCCAGTCACCCCCTTCTCATGTGCCTGAACACGCCCCTGCAACTCTATATGTAATAAATTATAAAAATAATGGAAGGAGAAGCTATCTTTTACATTTTGATAGCTATAAATGCTCCTTACATTGGTCTATTGGCTTCCCGCCAAGCATTGAATACTTCCTGGAACCCCCCACCACCCTTTTCAAGCCCCTGAAACCGCCTTTGCCATGCAATTTTTATGATATTTCATTAACATCAACTAATTTGCACTTGTTGCAATCACCGTAAACCGGTGTAACTCCTTCATACTTGAGGCAGTTAGGAAGAAACCGTGAAGATCGCATTTCCGTATTATCGCCAAATGTCGCCGCCGAACCCTCCCAAAACCGTGCCCTGGGACTGCCTCTGTTCAGGAAAAGAACTCAAAATTTTGACTCCAAATGCGGAGTTCAATTATAGGAAAAGTCCTAAAATTTCATGGGCCTGCTCCCAGCCGTTCTGGAGATATCTGCGAAAAACATGAGGGGGGGGGGGGGGGGGTTGGAATCCGCCCCCCCCCTCTGTTACAAATAGGGTTAAGGAAAATGTTATGCGTTACCCAAGATTTGACATCGCACGCACTCTTTGACCTCCTGAGTAGAGCCCTTCATGGAATGGGAATCCCCATGGGACCCATGAACGGGGTGGAAATGGGAGGGAATGGGGCAATTTTTGGAAATGTAATGGGTTGGAACGGGGTTTGGACAGACCATATCATTTTTTAGCACCACAAAAAGTGAAATGTGCTGAAACGGGTGGGATTGGAAGCCCCATCAATTATGAATTCGGATTTGGATTGGAACGGGTTTGGGTCTGGCTGAATAAGCTAGAACAGGATGGGGGACTGAAAATGTTTCCCATTACGAGCACTACTCCTGAGGTGAAACGATTGACCTCAGCGATAAATGCTTTCAGGGTTCGAATACACTCATAGACACCAAAATTTTGCATAATTTTGAACACAATCGGACGGTAAACAACGAATAAGTATTTGGACGGCTCGTTAAACCGCGAGTTACTGGGGTATATTCCATAACGCGACTGACTGTGTGGTGGGGGTATTCCCCACCCCCTCTTGGATCTCCGGAACTACTGGACCAATTGTAAAAATGCAAACGGCATTCGATAGCCCTCTAAAATTAATCGAGTCAAACCTAATATCGTTGACCTGGGGGTCCCCGATAATGGCATAGGTCAGGTAAAATACAAAATGTTTGACCGTGCCAAAAGTTATTGATGGATGGAATTTTGGCGCAAAATTGTGATATTAAACGCATAAGCAGTCCATAAATCGGTATGATTCGTGTGTCTGACACTTCTATAAGTACCATTCCAAGCTGTTTATGACCTTGAGTCAGGTCAAGGTCATCCGAGGTCACGGGGTTAAACTGCAGATTACGGTCATTAGGCGTTGTAACACATGTTTATGTTTTTTTCTCGTCTAGAATGCATCAAATGACCTTAGAACGTGTGTCTGACACTTCTATAAGTAAAAAGCAAACACGGAAATGCGTTTTTTTATGCCTAGTAATTCTGTAAGAGGTGGTCGATTTTTTTCATTTAACCCTTGCCCTACGGGAGCTTTTTTCACCTTCGCCCTACGGGGGGGGGGGTGATAGCTGATTACCAAGCAAGCTGGCCTGATAACTTCTCTGTTAACTTCCAAACCAAGCAACTTAGAGCAATGCGATAAGAACCAGCATGTTGCCTGTCATGAGATAAATCTAACAGTATGCGATTTTTAGGTTTCAGGTCAACGGGTGACCTTCCAGGTCAAGTGAATGACGTCGGATTTACCACGTCCAGAACAGCGATTTTGCTCTTCAGAAAACGTCAAAATTAGAACATGATAGATGTAAATAAAAAGGCATGTTCCTGGACCAGTTTCAGCTAAGAAATACAAACAAAGTAATGATTCGTTCGTATCTTGTCCCAAAATGTGTTTTTTTTTAAAATGACGTCATCAGTTTCTTACACTTAGGAAGCCATCACTCAGTCAATAATTGAGATATTGCTTTGTCATTTGGTATGAGTATTGTCCATACCCAGTTCTTTCACATGTATTCCGTTTTTTTTAAATATCTTTGCTAATTTTGATTTTGTGGGGATATTTATTAAAACAAAAATTGGGGTCAAAAACCATAAATTGTGAAAATCTGAGATTGCCATTTTAAAGAGAATGCCATTTTGTATCTTTGGTGAACTGAGTTCGCAATTTGCTTTAAAACTCTGTTTTCTACGATGTTTCCAATATTTTTTTTTTTTTTTACCAACATCTCCCAAAATACTTAACCAATTTCAAATATATTTTTACAGCCTACGTATAATTGTTGGAAACTTGGGTACCGAAAATTTCAGCAAGATACACCACAGGTGTCAAAAGGTATTCAAGAAAAACCTTAGGGGTGGGGGGCCTGTCAGGCCCCCCGTAGGGCGAGGGTTAACCCGCGCACTGCAGGGTGTTTGCGCTGAACACCAACTGCAGGGGGTTGATTTCTCCCCCTCCCGTAAGACCTAAAAAACTAAGCTATGTAACGACAAGCAGAAAACAGCATTTGATAGATTGTTAAAAGTTCTATCGAAAGTATATCAGTATTTTTTAGGTCAGGTTAAAATTGAGGTCACCAGAGTTCATAAAAGGTCTCATTTTCCAGTTTTTTATCTCCTGTTTTAGGACTTCGCTCCAGAAATTCCCATATATCTCGGAAACTATGCTAGTTAGAAACAAACAGAAAAAAGACAACGCCAGCTAGTGAAATTTGCCATCGACAAATATGCCTCAAAATTGATATCTAGTCAATATTTGAGGCTTCAGAGGTAAAAGAAGATAAAAAATGCTGTTTTTTTGCAAAATCGTTTTTCGCTATTTACTTTTATGTAATAAAGATAACGGAGAACTGTTTGCACCATTGTGTTTATCTCATCAAGGTGCTTCGAATGATATACATGGTGACTTTGTTAAGTCAACCTCAAAAGTTGACCTCAGGTCAAGGTCAAGTGGTGACCTAAGTAGGGCATGTTGCATATGGGAAGACGTGTATAGACGAGACAAACACATTGCTGTCTGTTTAACTTCTTTATCTTCATTATGTCGGGAAGTATTGATAAAAAAGTGATGGTGACCTCGCATGACCTCAAATGACCCCATAGGGGTTACTAAACAAAACTTACACTTGGATCTTCAAGAATATCCTATAATAACATGATACAGAAGTAATCGGACTATTATCATGCATATCTTTGAAATAGGAAGCATTTATTTATTTCCCCATCGACTTATTATGGGGAGGTCACGAAATTGAACTGACCTTAGGTCACCGATATAAAAATTCCGAGATACACGAATTGTATGTGCTTATGCCCTCATGACATCCTGTAAGTGTCAAATTGGTCGGTGAGAAATTCTGGCTTTGGCACAACTGCAATTTTTTTTAGATGGGGTCACTTGACCTGGTTTGGTGACCTGACCTGAGATGTCCCGAGTTTTTTTTTAAAGTGTGCGCAATTGATGTGCTAACGGGTGTGCCAAAACCCGTCGTCGCTGCCCACCGCTTTTTTTTTTCTCGCTATCTGCGAAAAACCTGAGGGGGGGGGGGGGTGGAAATCAACCTTCCCCCCTGCATTGCGCGGGTTAATGGTCATAAATCAGTAATTTTTAAGATATCGACTTAAAACTTGGTACACATATTCACCGAACACGTCTTGATCACATATTTTCCGGTTTTTGGATAACTCTTTTTTTGTTGTTGAAAATTTTGATTTAAAAAAATAATTATTTGGAATTCTCAATTTTTTTTAAACTAAAAAATACGAGACAGCAGTTTGATAACCTTCTCTATTGTGAGTAATTTGATTTAAGACATTTTTTAGCTCAAACATTGTACTTTTGACACCACTTTCCGCAAACCATTATTTGTCAACAAAAACCAAACGACATGACGTCACTCTGACGTCATTCCCGGTTGACTTATCATTACCTCATCTTTGTGCTTTAACCCCATTTGTAACAGGGGGTGGCGGATTTCGCCCCCCCTCATGTTTTTCCCAGATATCTCCAGAACGGCTGGGAGCAGGCCAATGAAATTTTGGGAATTTTCCTAAAACAGATTTTTACACATGGAGTCAAAATTTTGAGTTCTTAACCTGAACAGATGCGGTTCCAGGGCACGGTTTTGGGTGGGTTTTGCGGCGACATTTGGCGAAAATACGGAAATGCGATCTTCACGGTTTTTTCCTAACTGCCTCAAGTATGAAGGAGTTACATCGGTTTACGGTGATTGCAACAAGAGCAAATTAGTTAATGTTAATGAAATATCATACAAATTGCATGGCAGAGGCGGTTTCAGGGGCTTGAAAGGGGTCCAGGAAGTATTCAATGCTTGGCGGGAAGCCAATAAAGCAATGTATGGGGCGTTTATAGCTATCAAGATGTAAAAGATAGCTTCTGCTTCCATTATTTGCATAATTTATTGCATATAGAGTTTCGGGGGCGTGTTCAGGCACATGAAAAGGGGGGTGATTGGCATGGTGATGACGATATGCCAGCGATTACGGCGCAATAGACGGTTGGCTTATAATTATATATGCACATATGAGGCCAAACAAGGGAATAAAGTCATTTTTTGCAGAGGCGCGCTCAGGAATGGAAGAAAGGGGGTCATATTATTACAAGGGAACTAAGAGGCAGGGGCCTACAATGACATAACATACTGCAGTTTTCGGATGAAACACGCACCACAGGGTACTCTACGAACGATTATAAGATAATAGGCGAGTCCAGGTAGGGTAAAAAGTAAGTAAGCAATGTGAATTGAAGTTGTAAATGAAGTAGTCACTGTTGACTAGTTAGTATCATAATAGCGGATAATATACATATCAAAAGGTCTTGCACCTCCCCAGTTTGAATCCTGGATACGCCTATTATGAAGTACAACATGCAAAAAGAAACTATCTACGATCAGTAACTTATTTATAGTGCTGGGTAGCAACTTGCCTGCGGTTAATCGTTTTTCCAATTTAACCTCCCTTATTCACTAGCCTGGTACCACCTATGGCAAAAAATATGATTTATAACTGTTTTGTCTAATGTCAAAATAACATAACATTGCATTTATCAAAAAAACAACATCAAAAAATGGTTTTATTACGCATTTTCTTCACCCGCATATTGAGTGACCTGCACACGCCTATGATTTTTGAATTTTCAAAAGACACTGCCATATATAAATTTCCAATTCAATCGTTATCGATTCCCATTGGTTGTGTTAAAATCGGTTGATAAACATGACAGCTGTGTTGCATCACAAATACCACTAAGATTTGTGGTTTTGCCCCCCTGTTGCCCCCTATCAAAAATGTATTTTTTATTATTTAGAAATGTAGATCGTGTTGAAGTGAACTAAACGCCGTTTCATTTTTGAAAATCAGACGAGTAGATCTCGAGATCTCCGGGGGGGGGGGGGGGGGGGGGTCCGCCCTCTTTTACAAATAGGGGTAGCCAGGACCCTGTTACAAATAGGGTTAACAAACATGTATACAATTTATGTGTGAGAAGGTGTTGAAAGGTTGGTGACGATAACTGTGTTGGTTTAGGAGTTATCGCAAAATAACGGGGGGGGGGGGGGGGGGGGTAGCCCTCCCCTCCCAGTAAGTGGCGGGTTAAATGGATATTTGCTCCTTTCCAGGCTACCTGAGGTCAAACGGTGACATTGATGGGTCAAGTCTTGCGTTGTGCACCTTCAGTGTGATGAAGGGAAGGTCATGTTAGTATACTAGGTTCTCTAAGTGATTTGAGGGACAAAATATGTGGCACCTCGTCATTCTCCCATAGACCATAATGGTAATTATGTTGTGCCCTGACGTCAACTGGTGACAAAAGGCAGTCAGATCACTCGTTGTGCACCGTCTATAGGCTGGTGGGAATATTTAGCCGTTGAAACAACTTCGATAAGTACTTAAGGAAAAAGTTATGCGATGCTCGATATTTGACTTCGCGGGCACTCTTTGACCTCCAGAGGTCAAAAGATTGACCTCCGCGAGAAATGCTTTCAGATTTCGAATACACTCATAGACATCAGTATTTCGTATGTGTTTGAACACATCTGTACCACTCTAACCCCTTCAAAACTCCGCCGTAAACAGTGCGCCCTACACTCTGGACGCACAGCCGCCGGTCCGCTTGGTAGCAGTTGATCATCAGTGTCATCTACAATAGCTTCAATTGTTGTGCCCCATTGCACATGTTCTATTTCTATAAGGTTGACGGAAGTGATGAGGAAATGTTTGTAATTACAAACTTGTAATTCCAGTGGCTCAGTGAATTTCGGAAACTCCATTGATAGTTGACGTTGTTTTGTTGTTGAGGTTATTGCCTGGGGAAGGTTGTTACGTTGCCGAGGTTGTTGGGTAATGGTTTAGTTTATACCTAGGTATAACTGCCGAGTATTTTCCCGGGAGATTCGAACAGGGATCTTCAGTTTTGATGTCAAGTACACCTATGATTGCGCTATGATGTGAGGGGTGCCTCCTCGAGGAGAAACTACATGGCGATAGAATTGCAACGGTCAACGATGTCTTGTGCAGTAAACCTTCACCATTTACGCCGTAGGAAATCAGCTAGGTTAGGTGAGATAACAAAATGGTCAAGAAAATTCAACGATCTTTCTTTTGCGAGTAGTTTTGTTGTTATGCCCCGTCAGCCAAGGAATGGGAAATGCTGCTTACCAAGATGTATTTTTACGGTCAGAGTTTGCATTCCGATAAAATGTAAATTAAAGATAATTATCGCTATAACTAATTACATTTTGAATAAAAAACTAAACCAATATGTAAATATTTGTTAAAGAAAATTGTTAACAACAAACAAAGTTAATTAGCATAAACCTTAATACAAACGTTCGTATTTGAAACTGTTCTGCTAACTAACATTTTTGTTACAATTGTCTTTATGATTGGTAATTCAGAGCTGGTGAATGTTTGTGAAATAGCTTTTTGTGAGGTTTGCAATATATTCTTGCGTTTTTAATTGCAAGCAGTAAATTGTAAGTACTAACTTCTTTGTGAAATTGGCCTCAGGCCTCTGACAAAACTACGCATTACCAGTTCTCATTTTCTTCTGTCTCAGTCTTCCGATTTAAGCTGCTGCAGATTTTCGAAACCTCTGGCAGCGGTGGGTTTCGAACCCAATGCCTCCGTAGAGACCGGTGCCTTAAACCAGCGCCTTAGACCTCTCGGCCACGCTACCGTCACGTTTCTATTGAACTACCAATTCTCAAGCCATTCAGAACAGTCCTTGATTTCGAATTCTTACGTGTGGTATAAACAAGAAGTCCCCTGTTCATGTTGAATATCTCAGAACATGACATTTGATGGCACCACACAGTCAGGCTGAGGCGCCAATAACGGGCCTGATGGACATATGTGGCAGTTTATCACAGGTGAAGGCCGGAAATGTCATGTTCAAATGCAAACGGTCTTATTTAAACTAGTGACAACCACTTTAAAATAAGTTGTCCTGTTAACACGCGCAGTGGAGAGGGGTAAGCCACTTGCACGCAGTGGAGAGGGGTATGTCAATAACACGCAGTGGAGAGGGGTAAGCCACTAACACGCAGTGGAGAGAGAGGCGCTTTAGTGCCACCCGTAAGATCTCCGAAATTGTGCCAGATAGATTGATGAAACTTACAGGATAGGTAGGTGCTATCATTATTTACATTTTGTAAAATTTTATTGACCTTCGGTCATTATCTTCAAGGTCAAACGAGGTCACGAAGGTCAAATCTGGCTAAATGTCACATTTTTTTTAATTTGACCTCTGTGACGACACAGGTCACCAGAAATGTGTCCAAAATTGTTTCCGGGAATGAAGATTGACATTGTCTACCGAATTACGTTTGAATCATCCTGATCCGACTGTTGGTTCCGAAGATATCGATTTGTCGACCGCGATTCTGGCCGCCAACTTGGACTAAAAATCCAAGTAACTAAACAAATAATCAACCAATTTTGATTTTGTTCACGTAAAACGATCCGCTATTGAGTTGGCGTTAATGCCACTTAACAAACACCGCCCTGCTTCGCATCGTTATTTTAAATATCCACGAAAAACATGTGCGGGGGAGGGGGTCACAATAGTGCCCCCCCCCCCCCCAACTGCCTGCGCGTGTTAACCCGCGACTTACGGGGGGCTATTTTTTGCCCCCTCCCTCCCGTTATTTTGCAATAACTCCTAAGCCATCACAAGTATCGTCACCAATCTTTCAGTACCTTCTCTCACATCAATTCTACACATGTTGGCTAAAAGTTGATGATGGGTCAACCGGGAATGACGTCAGAGTGACGTTATGTTCTTCGGTTATGGTTAAAAAAAATGGTTTGCGGAAAACACTGTCAAAGGTACAATGTTTAAGATAAATGCAATTGTCTTAAATCAAATTACTAACAAAGGACCGGGCTATCCAACTGCGATCTCGGATTTTTGTTTTTTTTGTATTCAAAATTTTGAGAAATCTAAATACATTAAAAAAAATCAGAGTTATCTCAAAACCAGAATATATGTGATCGAGACGTGTTCGGTGAATATGTGTACCAAATTTGAAGTCGATATCTTCCAAAAATGACTGACGTATGACCTTTATCCCTCGCCCTACGGAGGTGAGGGGCCTAACAGGCCCAATTGAGGTTTTTCTTAAATCACTTTTTACGCATGCTGCCCATCTTCCTGAAATTTTCAATAGCTGAGATTACAACAATTACACGCAGGCGATTAAAATTTAATTGAAATTAGTTTCGCAGTTTGGGAGATAATTATGTTTTGATGACGTCATGTTGTTGAAAAAATCGATAAATATTTGAAAAATGGTAGAAAACAGAATTTTAAAAAGAAATGGCAATCGCAATTTACAAAAGATGCAAAATGGCATTCTCTTCAAAGTGTCAATCTTGGATATTCAAAATTTTGGGTTTTTGACCCCTAAAGTTCCAAAAAACTGTGTTTTTTTTAAATCCCATAACATCAAAATTTTCAAAGTTGTTAGAAAAACCGGAATATGTGTGAGAGAACTGATTATGGAAAATGCCCATATCAAATTTCAAAGCAATATCTTAATTTTGGACTGAGTGATGGTTCCTTAACCCTATTTGTAACAGGGGGTGGATTCCGCCCCCCTCATGTTTTTCGCAGATATCTCCAGAACGGCTGGGAGTAGGGCCATGAAATTTTCGGAATTTTCATAGAATTAAATACCGCATTTGGAGTCAAAATTTTGAGTTCTTAACCTGAACAGAGGCGGTTCCAGGGCCCAGTTTGGGTGGGTTCGGAGGCGACATTTGGCAATAATACGGAAATGCGATCTTCACGGTTTCTTCCTAACTGCATCAAGTATAAATGAGTTACATCGGTTTACGGTGATTGCAACAAGTGCAAATTAGTTGATGCTAATGAAATATCATAAAAATTGCATGGCAGAGGCGGTTTCAGGGGCTTGAAAGGGGGGAGGGGTCCAGGAAGTATTCAATGCTTGGCGGGAAGCCAATAGAGCGATGCAAGGGGCATTTATAGCTATCAAGATGTAAAAGATAGCTCCTGCTTCCATTATTTGCATAATTTATTACATATAGAGTTTCAGGGGCGTGTTCAGGAACATGAAAAGGGGGTGACTGGCATGGATATGACGATATGCCAGCGATAACGGCGCAATAGACGTTTAGCTTATAATGATATATGCACATATGAGGCCATAAAAGGGAATAAAGTCATTTTTGGCAGAGGCGCGCTCAGGAATGGAAGAAAGGGGGTCATATTTTTGCAAGGAAACTAAGAGGCAAGGGCGTACAATGACCTTACATACTGCAGTCTTCGGATGAAACACGCACCACAGGCTACTCTACGAAAGATCATAAGATAATAGGCGAGTCCAGGTAGGGTAGAAAGGGGGGTAAGCAATGTCAATTGAAGTTGTAAGTGAAATAGTCACTGTTGACTAGTTAGTATCATAATAGCGGATAATATACTTTTCCAAATGTCTTGCGCCGCACCAGTTTGGATCCTGGATACGTCTATGATGAAGTACAACATGCAAAAAGGAACTATCTACGATCAGTAACATATTTATAGTGCTGGGTAGCAACTTGTCTGCGGTTAATATTTTCCCCCAATTTACCTCCCTTTTTCACTAACCTGGTACCGCCTATGGCAAAGAATATGATGTAAAACTGTTTTGTCTAATGTCACAATCACATACCATTTCATTTATATAAAAAAACATAAAAAATAGTTTTATTACGCATTTACTTCACCCCCATATTGAGTGACCTGCACACGCCTATGATTTTTGATCATCTCTAGGCATTACTATTCATACAAAAATGCATTTCCATTGTTGCATGTTACTTCTATTTATCTGGAACAAACAATCTTCTAAGGAATTTTTTTCGCATTCTAGACGAACATCAAACCCATACACACGAGTTACAACGCCCAATGACTGTAATCTGCAGTTAGATCTTGTGACCTCGGATGACCTTGATCTGACCCAGGGTCATACACAGCTTAGGATGGTAATTAGAAGTGTCAGAGACACGAATCACACCTATTTATTGATTGCTTATGCTTTTAATATTGCAATTTTGCGCCACAATTCCATCCATCGAGACCTTTTGACATGGTCAAACATTTTGTACGTGACCTGACCTGTGACGTCATCGGTGACCCCGAGGTCAACAATATTAGGTTTCGCTGAATGAATTTGCAAGGGCTATCGAATATGCTGTTTTTTAAAATAAAAAATCGGTCTTGTGGTTCCGGATATCCGAGGGGGGGGAGGGGGCAGAAATAGCCCCCCCCCCCCAGTAAGTCGCGTGATGGAATATACCCCAGTAACTCGCGGATTAAGATGTTTACGGGCATAGCTCATTTCCGTCAGTGAAGTGTAAGAGATCAGAATGTTTAAACTCCTCCATAAGAAGCGCTGTTACCAGCCTGCCGGTTAGCTCAGTTGGTTAGTGCGTCGTGCTAATAACGTTAGCTCAGTTGGTTAGAGCATCGTGCTAATAACGCGAGTGTCATGGGTTCGACCCCCATACTGGTCAGATATTTTCAGGAGATTGTGAGACAATAAGGCCAGAGTAGGTAAGATAGCCACTTACGTTGCTGTAGCGAAAAGATATGAACCGCACAATGAAATGTGTGAAATGCTTATTCCTCGCTCGATCACACTCCCTGTACTCTCGCACGGCAAACAACTCCGTCCGCTTTGTAATTTTGAAATCAGATTAACGAGACGTACACGCATCTGCCAACCGCATAAGTATACGACATGAGTTTTGAGTATCAGCTCCTGCTCGTGGTGATGCCTCAAAGTGGACATTTTATTCCACAGTATACTGTATTAGCAACCGTTTTCCTGATCCAGCTCTGACAAATCTGTAGATTTGGTTGCTCGTTGTTTGTCTGAGTCCTCGTTACTGTGAACGGCAGACCGCTTGGGACCCTACTTTTTGGCGATAACGTTTGAAGGCTGACATGAACGAAATTATCTCAATGGATATTTCAGACCCTATGGCAATTTGTATTATTAAGGTCGGTTAACCCTATTCCCAGCGGGCGGCCAGAATTACGTTAACCTGCGGGGGGCAGATTCTGCCCCCCCCCCCAGAGATCTCGGGAACCGCTGGGTAGATTTCGATGGAGAAAACGCCATTCGATGCGTCATGACAAGATCTCTATTTTTCGAACCCGAAATTTTTGTTTTGTCAAAAATGGGGGGCCAGAGAGCAAATAATCCGAAATTTGGTGTGTTTTTGGAAAGATTATTGCGGCATTGTGGCTTGACTGATGTTGATGTCATAAGCGTGTTTGAGCTTCAAATGTACTGACCTTCAAAATATAAAAAGACAAAAAACAAAATAAAAAAATCATAGGCGTATTCAGAGAATGTAAAATGGGGGGGGGATTTTCTGAGAGAAAAAAAATGTGTTGTTCGTGATTGTTTGGGACGACATTAACGTCACATGTGGGCATTATATGCTGTAATTTGTTAAATTTGATTATTGTGCATTGGCGGATCCAGGAAAAAACATGCGCGTAACGCTTTTATCATCTTACTAATTTGAAGTTGGACCTAATTTGAGGGTGGGTATCGCCTATCATTTTTTTATGCTGAGTGCGCCTCTGCTCCAAAAATATGTAAAATCCAAGTATTTATGATTCATATTGCTTTGAAAGTGTTTCTGACGCATTTATTGCACTGCAAACCACGAATGAAGTATTCGCCGCAAAATCGCATTCGTAACACCCTCCCCAAAACAGGAGCCTGGAACTGCCTCTGTGGACTGAATGTTTTCACAATTTTGACACAACACGCGCCATTTAACTGTGAGAAAAGTCACAAAGTTTCAGGACGCTAGGCCTTACGGTTTAGAAGCGGCAAGTGAAACACCACCGGGAGGGGCAGAATCTGCCCCGCGGGGAATAGGGTTAATGTTTAACTAAAGTTTTGGGCACTTGCCATTCACTCGTAATGTTAAAACTCGCGCAGGGAATTCAATCGTCAGGTAGAGGCTATCGTGAAAGGGTGGAGGTATGCTCTGACGTCAGAGCTTAGCTCCGCCCTGGCTGACCTTGGACCGGCGATGTCCGACCCGTGACCGGTCAGCTGAGAGTGGTGGGTGGAGTCGAGGGCGGGACTACAGAGCGACCAGGTGTTAGCCTCTATCCAAGCTCGCATAATCTTTAACATTACGAGTGAATAGAAAGTGCCCTAAATGTCTATTTGACACTAACCAACCTAAAGAATACAAATTAGCTCAGGGCTTGAAGCGTCCATTGCGAGAAGTTCGTTCATGCCAGATGATGCATTCAAAAAATATTGCCCAAAATTTGGGTCTCAAGCATTCTGCCGTTCACAGTAGTCTCAGCATCCCCGTTTTATTTCCCTTCGCACTTCACAACCTATGGCAGCGGTCACTGGCGGCAGCAGACGGCTGATAGAGGGGGGGGGGGGGGGTAACATGACCAATGACAGCGTTATGGCTGGGAGGAGACACCAGCGGTGTCCAGTGACGGTTCCAGGCACGTAGCCAGGGGGGGGGGGGGGGGGGGGCGAGTGCAGTCGCCCCCCTGAGGCCAGGAGGGCCCCTTTTCGGCGCGCGCAGCGAAAAATGCCGACGATACCGCGCGATGCGCGTTATCATGGGCTCTAAATACCACGCGAAGCGTGGTATTTAGAGAGTTTAGAGCACTTCAGAGGCCCTTTAGGGCCACCAGGATCCTCTATGAAAGGCCAGAGGGCCCTTCGACGTTCAAAGGAGCCCTGTGCATGTCAGAGGGACCCCTGGACAGACCGAAATGGCCCCATGAGATGAGCATAGGGCCCCTGAACACGTTGAAATGCCCCTATTCAGCACAGAGGGGCCCCTGGGCAGGTCGGGAGGCCCCTGATCATATCATAAGGCGACAAAGCGGCCAGCGCAGTCCCTTGCCAGGCCATAATAGCCCCTGAGCAGGTTGGATGCCCCTGGAAAGACCAGAGGGGCCCTGGGAAGTTAAAATGTCCCCTGTGCAGGTCAGAGGGGCCCCTGACCAGACCGAAAGGGCCTCTAGGTGGACCAGAAGGGCCCCTGATCATGCCGAATGGGCCCCTAGTCAGCACGGATGGGCCCCAGTGCAGGTCGTAGGGCCCTCGGAGCATATCGTAAGGCGATTAAGCAGTCAGTGCAGTCCCTTGCAAGGTCGGAAGGGGCCCTTAGAAGGCTGTAGGGCCCCTGGGGAGGAGACGAGAGGGCTCTTGGAAAGTTCAGAGGGCCCCTGTACAGATCGGAGGGGCCCTGACCAGACGGAAAGGGCCCTTAGGCTGGTAAGAAGGGCCCCTCAACATCCAGAATTAGCCCCTAGTCAGCACGGAGAGGCCCCAGGGCAGGTTGGAGGGACCCTTGAGCATGTCGGCAGGGCGACAAAGCAACCACCGCAGTCCGACCAGAAGAATCGCTGGGCAGATCGGAGGGGCTCCTGAGCAAGTCAGAGGGCCCCTGGCTAGACAAAAGATCCCTGGGCCGGTCGGAAGGCCCCTTCAACATGCCGGATGAGTTCCTACTTCCTATCCAGACTGGAAGGGCCCCTGTGCAGGTCGGAGAGGCTCCTGAGCATGTCGGCTGGGCGATAAAGCAGCCGGTGCAGTGCCTGGCCAGGTCGGAAGCAGGGGCGGCAGAAGAGGGGGTGGGTGGGCAGGGGGCAGTTGCCCCCCCCCCCCCAAAAAAAAACTCAGCCGATGGGCGCTTTATGTTTGGCAGGGGCTGCGGTTTCCAAGGGCCAAGGCCAAGGGGAGCCACGGGGCCTCTGGCCGCCGGAGGGGCGCTCTGGACGCCTGAGAGGGGGTGTTCTGGCCGCCTGAAAGGAAGCGCTCTGGCCGCCTGAGAGGGGCACTCTGGCCGTCTAAGAGAGGGCGCTCTGGCCGCCTGGAAGGGGGCGCTCTGGCAGCCTAAGAGGTGGCGCTCTGGCCGCCTGAGGGGCGCTCTGGCCGCCTGTGCTTCAAAGCCTCATCTTACATGGATTTGAAAGGAAATAGCATTCGTTCACGAAAACACATGCTAATTTGGATGAATCAATATGCCAAACGTTTATATTTGATACACAAAAGCGTATACTTCAGCAGACCATAATTTAGCAGACTTGTAAATTGTCAGGTAGAAGCAAGGTGGATTGAAACCCTGGCGAATCTTCAGATTATTTCATCATCAGCAAGGCAAGACAAATTCAATTTCGTTAGCCAAAACAGTTGTTAATATCTATGCGAAGTTAAAGTTTCGTCTGATTTTATCCAGTTTATGAAACACTTGTTTATGTTCCACTTTAAATTTTCTGAGACGTTTCACGCATCCCTATTTCAAAGCCAGGATGAACCATACAATATGTTACAAGCGCTTTTTGATAAATACAATATATGGATCCGTTGGAATGGTTTTGTTAGAACGTTTTTGTTGTTGTCAGCGTTCGTACGTGTTGCGGGAACGCTCTGTATCCGTATATTTTTGGATCCGTTGGAACGGCTTCGTTAGAACACTTGTGCAGCCTTCGTAGGTGTTGTTGGCACGGCTTTTCTCCGTATATTTTGACAATGCATTGGGCGGGGCCGGTGGGGCCGCATTTGGAAGCGTTTGTGCGTGGATCCGTTAGAAGTTGTTTCTTCTATCGTTGGAACGTTTTTTTCAGTGTTCGTACGTGTTGTTGGAACGTTTTTTATCGTATTTTTAACATTTGCAAGTTGCGGGGCCGCGCAAATACATCGGACAACTTATTTACGCCGTAGCATTAGGTTTTATCTACGAGATGTTCTGGGTGGTCAGGGGGTGGAGACAGCCCCCCCCCCCCCGCCCTCCACCCTAGTAGGTCGCAGCGCAGCGAGCGAATGCGAGCGGAGAGATCTAAACGTGGGTCCCTGTGACCGTAACTGCTGTAAAGTTTTGTTCACGTTCGATTATGTTATAACAATTTTGTAGTTACAATTTTGTAATCACAATTTTGTAATTAAAATAGTTTAAATTTCAATATTTTAATAACATATCGAACCCAGCGAAAGTTAGTCTGCCTATGCATTGCTATTTATCATGAAGGCATATCATGTTTCATGCACTCTATCTCTTGCGAATATGTACCAAATTTCTATGAACAATCAACAAGCATTTTAAAAAAGTGCATTGAAATCGGCAGTTTAACTTGGGCCCGGACGGCGAACTATTTAGTGTTCACGACTTATTTAAAAAAAAACAATCCATCAATTTTCAACAAACAGGTATTTAATAGGTATATTACAATGCACACATGAAACATTTATCTAAACCGTTTATACGTAATCAATCAATAAACGATTCAGAAAATCGTGATGCATTCCGCGGATTAACTTGGCCAAGGACGGCGACTTATTTAATGTATGCGATTTGTTTCATTGACCAATCAGAGACGTTGTCACGCTTCTTGGAGCACATATCTTCATTGCTGGCCCTATGACTTTCTTACAAATAACATTACAACCAGAAATAGTGATGGATTGTACTGTTCGTCACCATATGTAAGTATATTTTGTAATTAATTTCCCATAATGTAACTTTGGAAATAAAACAAATGTTGTTATTTCACTTTTAAATTGAGGCACGATCATTTGAAGGCATACATGGGTCACAGAAAAATGCAGATAAATAAATACAAAGGTGAATATTTCATTTTAATACATGTTATTGTTTGTATGTAGTTTGTCCCAGGGAAGCGCCAATTTTTTCACAAATGTGAGCGAGTGATAAACTTATAGCTCCAAAACACAGTTCAATACTATACAGAGATAAATACTTTGCCATTTTGATGTATGCTCTTGTTTGTAGTATATAGGGCATAATATATTCGGTGAAAATTAACTCTTGTTGGTGATATAGTGTATAGTATATTCGATGAAAATGAACATCCAATTTTATCTTCGCCAGATTGGGAGTAAAACTCAATCAAGCTTAACAATGTGCGTTGGACACTGAGTGGAGGAGTGGTGGAGCGTGCTCGATTCCCATTGTCCGCTAAGAACAGTGACATCGCGCCGTCGGCAGCACTGTCCGTGGGTGGAGGACGATGAGACGCTTCTTGAACTAATGCGGTGTAGGGATAGGGCCAATCTTGTGTGGCGCAGAGACGGGAGTGGGGAAAATAAGGAGTGCCATAAGCTTCGAAATCTGGTCAAGGGCCACTTTGGCGTGTCACGTAGAGAATATGTATGTGCTCAAATGTCGCGCGATCGTAATGCTTTCTGGCAGGGTGTGAAATAATTTGTCATGCGGCCGAAAGGGAGTTGGAATAATCCTGCCTCGTTATCCGCTGAAAAGGCGGACGAATTTAACCGACACTTTGCCAATGTCGGGCCAAAAATCGCCGCTGAGATAGCAGCTGGTGGCAGCGCTGCGCCTCCCCTCCCTCCCAGGCCACCCTGCGTGACGACAGCTGGGCTGACGCTTCGTGTGATTACGCTTCCGGAACTGTCCGCCGCGCTCAGTGAACTGTCTGCCAGCCAAGCCGTTGGGGTTGATGGCCTGCCCAGTGCCCATAGCAGCCGTGCGGAAGTGTTTTGCAATAATTGGACCTCATGTATTGCACTTGGTGAATTCCTCGATCAGTACGCGTGTTTTTTCCTTCGGCTTGGAAAGAGGCGTGTGTGGTGCCGCTATTCAAATCTGGATCTCGTGAGGAAGCCAATAGTTTCAGGCCAATCTCTATATTACCAGTCTTGTCAAAAATTTGCGAGAAGGTCGTTTGCCGTCAGGTTACTGAATATTTGATTAGTAATAATATTCTGGCTTCCACACAATATGCCTACCGCAAATGTCACTCCACGGAAGATGCCCTCATCGATGTCGTTGACTAGATGGTATGCAGGATGAATGAGGGGCACATCGTCGCGGCCACATCAGTGGATCTGAGCCGTGCCTTCGATAGCGTTGACCATATACTCATGCTTGCTAAACTTGCATGGTACGGAATTGCCAGTTCCTGGTTCGCGAGCTACCTTGGCGAGCGTCGGCAGATGGTGAGAGGCGGTAACCTTTCCTTATCTCTGACCCCTGGCGTTCCTCAAGGTTCTTTAACAAGCCCGGTCCTCTTTAGCATTTTCACAAACGACCTTGCATCCTCCCTGCCTCACGGACGCTTAGTATCCTATGCCGATGATACCTCCTTATTAGACTCCTCTCCTCCAGACCAGCTCAGCGCTCTGAAATCTCACCAGGAGGAGACACTGAGGTCTATCAAATCCTACTTTAAATATAACTCCTTAAAAATGAATCCTACCAAAACAACTCTTCTTCTTGTCGGCACATCCCAGTCTCTAAAGAACACCAGTTCCTTCTCAATCAACATATCCGGTCACGTCCTGGTCCCCTCCCCGTCCGTGAAGTTGCTCGGAATGGTTTTTGACAATAAATTATCCTGGGAGGAGCATATATCAAATGTTGTAAAAAAAAGTGCAACTCCATTCTTCTTTCACTTTACAAAATTCGTCACCACCTCACACCAGAGACCCGCAAGATCCTTATTCATGCTCACGTGTTTCCCCACATCATCTACTGTCACTCGATCTGGGGCGGAGCTGCAGCCTGTCACTTGCACAGAATTCAAAAACTAATACATTTTGCGGCTCGGATAGTGACAGGTGCTCGAAAAATTGATCACATCTCGCCTATTTTAGATCAACTTGGCTGGCGCAAAATTGACGACCTGGTCAAACATCGTAACTGCATCAAAGTCTTCAAGGCTTTGAATGATGCAAACACTCCGCAGTCGTTATTTGCCCGACGTTCGGCCGTGTCGCAGCGAGTTACTCGCGCAACAGTCAGTGGCGAGTTACAGCTTCCTCCGTTTCGGCTTTCCTTGGCTCGCAGTACTTTTTCATACCGTGCATCCCAGTCCTGGAACAACCTGCCGGCAGCCGCCTCGGCTGCTCGTACGCTACCAGATCTTCTCGCCGCTATACCAAATCATCTGTGATTTGACATCTCATCTTTGGTGCAAAGATGGTTTAGCATTTGTATTTGCATCTGTATTAACATTTATGCGACTGATTTAAGTATATGTACTAGCGCCTTTCCGAGTATGTGACGGGAGAAGTCTCTAGCGTCCTTGACCGATGTATGTGTAATGTGTATAGCTCTATGTACTCATCTTGACGGGTTTTTTGAAACGGATTAAACACTAAACCACAACGTGGAATGATTCGCCAATATATTAACTGAACTGAACTGAACTGAACAGTGAATTGAATAATGCGACAAAATGCACCTGCAGTTGGTAGCCCACCAACTGAACCCGCCTACTATGGTGCCCTCCTACTATGGTGCCCTCCTATTGATGAGCGCTATAACTTGTGACAAAGTGCGGAACGGTGGCTTTGGCGAAGTCCAGATACTTAGAGCCTTTTCATTCGTGCTAGGGCTGCAATCTTCTAAGGTGGTTGGACAATTTTCAGTCATGATCTTCCAGAGATGAAACCGTGCTGAAGTAGGCTTAGAATACGGATACATATTTACGGATCAAATGATTTATTAGCCAGAAGCAGAACAGCTAGGTATGAACACATACCAGCAACACATTTTTATGTCATTTTTACTCCCTCAAAGTTGATGTTAGAACATGTTATCGCTCCTCTCCAGCTGCTCCGCATCCCGTCAGCAGTACACAGCTGCGTGCACGTATCCCGTCAGCAGTACACAGCTGCGTGCACGCATCCCGTCAGCAGTACACAGCTGCGTGCACGCATCCCGTCAGCAGTACACAGCTGCGTGCACGTGTTTCATCTGCAGTCATTACCTGCGTGCGTGTGTCTCGAGTCAGTGGTTCAAGGTTGTGCGCGTGTCTCGAGTCAGTGGTTCGAGGTTGTGCGCGTGTCTCGAGTCAGTGGTTCGAGGTTGTGCGCGTGTCTCTCGATTCAGTGGTTCGAGGTTACGCGCGTGTCTCGAGTCAGTGGTTCGAGGTGATGCGTGTGTCTCGAGTCAGTGGTTCGAGGTTGTGCGCGTGTCTCGAGTCAGTGGTTCGAGGTTATGCACGTGTCTCGAGTTAGTGGTATTACTAGTACTACCAGCTGGGTTGCGTTTGGTAGCGACCTCCATACTGATTCGACGCAGCTCCCGTGTTGGAGTGAGACAGCTGGCCGAACTGGACTCCACTGCTCTGGGTGTTACTGGCCTGTGCAGAATTGTGGCTGCTGCCTCCGTTACTGGCGGAACCCTGGGGAGTAGAACACAGTGGGTGATAAAAAAAATGGTTTTTGACCCCAAAATTGAAAAAAAAAATGTTTTTGGGGCAAAATGCCCACAAAATCAAATTTTACAAAGATATGAAAAGCCGGAATATATGTCAGAGTACCATATGTGGAAAACTAACATACACAATTTCAGAATGATGTCACCATTTTTGACCGACCTATGGCATATGAAGTATTGGTAACTCTTGAAATCATATTTACAAATTGCTTTTTTTTGTCTTTGATTGACAAGATACAGACAACTAAATGGCACCGCTGTATTTATAAGACAAAACTGATCTAAAGACATACGTTTTTTATATTTATCAATTTGAAATTTTGACCGTCATTTTTGTTTATATAAATTTAGTCCGAATGTTTTTAATGGATGGATTTCCGAAGTTAGGCCCGCGCTAAGCATAGCTTGTTTCGCAGGCCCGGCATATTCTTCTCTTCTGTCTGTCTCAACCTTCTTCTTTCTTCTGAATCTTCTGTCTCGACCATATTCTACACATTTCACACATTCCCATTTAATTCCCGAGTACCTACCCATTTTTCAGCTTTAAGGAAACAGTAAAACATTTGTCGTTTGTGATGCATCATATGAACAAATATCCTTGTGCGGTAAATATTAATACCCTAAACAAGGAAATCGTCCAAAAATCACAATCTAAGACGATAGTCGACGAGCATTATGGGACGCAAATGACATCCTCTGCCTACTGCTTACTCATCCTCCTGACATCCTCTGCCTACTGCTTCCTCATCTTCCTGACATCCTCTGCCTACTGTTTCCTCATCCTCCTGACATCCTCTGCCTACTGCTTCATTATCCTCCTGACATCCTCTGCCTACTGCTTCCTCATCCTCCTGACATCCTCTGCCTACTGATTCCTCATCCTCCTGACATCCTCTGCCTACTGCTTCCTCATCCTCCTGACATCCTCTGCCTACTGATTCCTTATCCTCCTGAAATCCTCTGCCTACTGCTTCCTCATCCTCCTGACATCCTCTGCCTACTGCTTCCTCATCCTCCTGGCATCCTCTGCCTACTGCTTCCTCATCCTCCTGACATCCTCTACCTACAGCTTCCTCATCCTCCTGACATCCTGTGCCTACTGCTTCCTCATCCTCCTGACATCCTCTGCCTACTGCTTCCTCATCCTCCTGACATCTTCTGCCTACTGCTTCCTCATCCTCCTGATATACTCTGCCTACTGGTTCCTCATCCTCCTGACATCCTCTGCCTGCTGCTTGCCGCTGCGGTTGAGGCTTTGGACAAATGCAGTCATAGGCATGGCCCTTTGGGCAAATGCAGTCATAGGCATGGCCCTTTGGACAAATTCAGAACAAGGTGCATTTTTTATTTTTTTATTTTTTACTTTTAAGCATTTTATTTTGCTAAAATATTTTCTTTCGCTTAGTGTGAAACAATTTTGATGGCAAAAGGTACGCAAAGACGAGAAAGGCCCCACAATGTAAAGAAAACTTCCATAGGAGGTTGGGTTTCTGTCAAGACGAGATCAAAGTTTCACTGCCCCCCGCCCCCCAGTTTTTGTGACGTTCCTATATCCCTGAATTCAGTGTAGGAGGCACTGGGCAGGGAAAAGTGGATGCGCAGCAGGGATCACGCAGTCAACGCACCCTCCAGCGGCGGTGTGCCGACAAAACTTGTAAAGAAATACTTCTAAAGACAGAACTTTCAAGTCAAAACTTACTCGCGTCAAAACTGCCAATGGCAACAATTTCTAATCGAAAAACTTCTTCGCGTCAAAACTTCTAAAGCAAAACTTCTAAACGAATAAACTTCCAAACGTCAAAATTCCAAGGACAAAATTTCTTCGCGCCAAAACTTCCAATGAAAATACTTCCAATTCCAAAACTTCTAAACGACAAAACTTCTTTGGTAAAACTTACAAGAGGCAAAACTTCCAACCGTCATCTTCCAAAGCAAACACATTTTCACGTCAAAACTTCCGATGAAATAACTTCCAATCGCAAAACTTCTAAACGACAAAACTTCTAATGGCAAAACTTCTAAGCGACAAAACTTCTAAACGTCAAAACTTCCCAAGCAAAAACTTCTTCGCGACAAAACTTCCAATGAAATTACTTTGGTTCGGTTAGGTTAAGTTATGTTAGTATTGACTCGGGTATTAATGGATCTTGGGCACTTATGTATCTTGGGTATTTTTGGATTCTGGGTACTTATGAACCCGGGAACTTATGGACTCGGGTATTTAAGGATCTTGGGTACTTATGAATTTTCGCCAACTCGACAACCTGCCTAGGTGACAAGTTTAGGCTAAGACTACTTTTCTTAGGCGACATGTTTGCTGTGTTAACCCACGAGTTACTGGGGTATATTCCATAACGCGACATACTGGGGGGTATTTCCCCCCCCCCCCCTCCCTCATTCGGATCTCCGGAACTACTCAACCGATTGTAACAATTCAAACAGCAGGCAGTAGTCCTGTGAAATGTATCGAGGGAAACCTAGTATTGTTTACTTCAGGGTCACCGATAACGTCACAGTTCAGGTCAAGTACAACATGTTTGACTGTATCAAAAGGTCTCGATGGATGGAATTGTGGCGCAAAATTGCGATATTAAACGCATAAGCAGTCGATAAATCGGTATGATTCATGTTTCTGACAGTTCAAAGTAACATTCTAAGCTTTGTATGACCTTGGGTCAGGACAAGGCCATCCAAGGTCAAAAGGTCAAACTGCAGATTACGGTCGTTAGGCGTTGTAACACATGTTTATTGGATTATTTTTCGTCTAGAATGCGAGAAATGACCTAAGAACATTGTTTGTTCCATATAAATAGAAGAAAAAAGCAAAAACAGAAATGCATTTCTTATGCATAGTAATGCTGTGAGAGGTGGTCGATTTTGGTCATTTAACCCGCGCGGCGCTGGGGTCTCCATCCGAACGTGCGGCGCTGGGGGGGTAAATTTTACCCCCCCTCGTATCTTCCGAACCAATTACCGCAGCGAGATGCGCAAGGCGGGGATCGAAAGCTCTCAGTGAGAAGAATCTAACGCATGCCCGGAAATATTAACATAAGGTCACATGTCAGGTCACGCTCAGGTCAAGTGTCAAAATGTAAGTATTTGGGTTTTTGGGCTATACTTTCCATCCAAAGCCTTGTATTGCAACTATTATCTCACAAAGTGCTCCCAAATGTATAATGCATCTCCCGCATAGGTAAAAGTGAAATTTTAAGCAAAGGTCAAGGTCAAGGTCAGGTCACAAAAGGTCACAGGTCTACGAAAGCCATGCTACACATGTTGTATGGGTTATTTTACACGTAAAATTCGATAGAAGCAGCTATTTTCACAGTTTGACACCATATAATCGCCCTCAGGTCAAGGTCAAGTCACAAGAAGGTCAAAATTTGAAATTGATTAATCTAAATAAACATTGCATGTTTCTAGACTAGTTTTGTCTTCGAAATACAGTGGTGGCATTTATTTGTCTGTATCTGGTCAGTAAAAGCCAAAAAAACGCAATTTAAAAAAATGACGTCATGAGTTACTTATTCTTAGAGAGCCATAAGTCAGTCAAAAATAAAGAAATTGCTTTGAAATTTGGTTTGAACACCGTTCATACTCGGTTCTCTAATATATCTTCAGGTTTTTCGAAAATCTTGAAACAAAAAACTTTTGTGGAAATTCTTCCCCAAAAATAATTTTTTTGCATTTTTTGGGGTCAAAAACCCAAAATTTTGAACATCTGAGATAGCCATGTTAAAGACATTGTTATTTGCTTTCTGTTGACGCCTTTTATTTGCGATTTGCATCAACACGCTATTTTCTACGATTTTTCAAACATTTAACGTTTTCTCACCAAAAATGACATGACATGACGTCACTAAAACGTCATTATCTCCTCAAAATTTTCACGAATTTAAAAAAAATGAAACACAAGATGTACAATTGATGTATCGTAAGGTACCGAAAGTTTCATTTTGATATCTGTCATAGTTTTTAAGTTATGGAAAAAATCCGGGAGGGGGGGTAAAATTTATCCCCCCAGCGCCGCGCGGGTTAAAGGTGTTAAGTCAAATATTTTATAGATATCGACTTCAAATGTGGTACACATATTCACCAAACACGTCGCGATCACATATATTCCGATTTTTGGATAATTCTGATTTATTTTTGAAAATGTTGGAAAAAGAAGAAAACATGTATTTGGATTTCTCAAAATGTTGAATTTAAAAAACTTAAAAATCCGAGACAGCAGTTTTATAGCCCGGTCTATTGTCATTAATTTGATTTAAGACAGTTTCATTTATCTCAAATATTGTACTTTTGACTGCGTTTTACGAAAACCATTATTTTTCAACAAAAAAACGAAGAACCTGACGTCACTCTGACGTCATTCCCGGTTGACCTATCACAACCACATCTTTTCCCTTTGCCATGTGTAGCTTTAACGTGCAAGAAGGTAGGAATGATTGGTGACGATACTTGTGTTGGTTTAGGAGTTATTGCAAAATAACGAGGGGGGGGGGGGGGGGGCAAACATAGCACCCCCAGTAAGTCGCAGGTTAACTCTCACCTAGCGTTAATGATGTTTCTAAAATATGTTTAGGGAAGATATTTCAAAGAGCAAGGCTAATCAGCACAATTTACATTATTATGTTAAGCATTATAGGCGAAAATGATATAATTCCATGCTCCTGAAGTGATTGAACAGTCTATTATATTCTGAGAACTGAAATTACACCGAGTTGGGGAATGTGGCAGAATTATGGTATTGTTTTTTTAGGTGACAGTTTCGACGTTTTGCGCACCTCTGCGTAAATGATGGTAGGCATGTGTGTTATACATGCCATGCACGTGTCTGTGTAAAGTAGATAAGGTGTACCTTAAATAATTGGGACACAAATACTGTACATTTTTCATTGTCAATCATTTAACACGCGCCCTGGAGGGCCTCTGATAATTACACGCCCTGGAGGGGGGCGGATTTCGCCCCCCCCCTATGATCTCGAAAACCACTCAACGTAGCGACAAGCGGGAAACGACGTTAGATAGCTCGAGACAATCTCTTTCGAAAGTATTTCGTTTTTTTTTTCTTCAGGTCAATATTAAGGTCACCAGAGGTCATCAAGGGTCAGATTTTCAAGTTTTCACGACTTCGGTTCGAACACTCCCTAATATCTCGGGAACTATGATAGTTAGCAGCAAACGGAAAAAAAGCAATCGAAAGTCATTGAAAAATGCAATTAGGTGTCCTCATATTTGAGCATAGGACATAGGTGTCCTCAGATTTGAGCTCAGGTCAATAGTTTAGGCTCCAGAGGTCATCGAATGTCAAAAAGGTGATTTTATTTTCAAAACTGTTTTCCCCAAATAACCTTTTATCTAATAAAGGCAGAGCAATAATGTTTACGCCATCGCGTGTGTCTTGTCAAGGCTCTTCGAATCATATTCATGGTGACCGGGTTAGGTCAACTGAGAAATTTGACCTCAGGTCAAGGTCAAGTGGTGACCCAAGTTGGTCATGTTGCATATTGGGAGACGTGTCTCGACGAGACAAACATATTGGTACCGTTTTCTCTTCTCTATCTTCATTATGTCGATAGTTATTGATAAAACCGTGTTGGCGGTCACAAAATTGACTTGACCTTAGGTCACTGATATTAGAAATCCGAGACACACAAATTGTTATTATCTATGAACTTATGAAGTCCTACAAGATTGAAACCGATCGGCGTAAAACTGTGGCTGTGGTACTACTGCAAACGTTTTGGAGTTGAGGTCATCACGTGACCTGGTCTGGTGACTTGAGCTGAGATGACCTGAGGCCAAGAATTTTACATAATGCGGGAAGTTCATTTCTAAACAGGTATACAAAAAACGGCGGCGTTGCGCGCCGCCTTTTTTGCGCTATCCTCGAAAAACCGGAGGGGTGGGCGGATTTCGCCCCCCCCCCCCCTCCAGGGCGCGTGTTAAGTGTAAAAAACATCAAATGTTTCCCAAATGTGAGCGAGTGATAAACTTATAGCTCCAAAATATAGTTCAATACTATACCGAATATATAATTTGCCATTTAGATGTATGATCTTGTTCGTGGTATAGGGTATAGTATATTCAGTGAAAATGAACTTCCAATTTTATCTTCGCAAGATTGGGAGTAAAACTCAATCAAGCTTAATGTGCGTTGGACACTGAACAGTGAATTGAATAATGCGACAAAATGCACCTGCAGTTGGTAGCCCACCAACTGAACCCGCCTACTATGGTGCCCACCTATTGATGAACGCTATAACTTGTGACAAAGTCTAGCGTGCGGAACGGTGGCTTTGGCGAAGTGCAGGTACTTAGAGCCTTTTCAGCCGTGCTAGGTTCTAAGGTGGATGGACAATTTCCAGTCATGATCTTCCTGAGATGAAACCGTGCTGAAGTAGGCCTAGAATACGGATACATATTTACGGATCAAATTATTTATTAGCCAGAAGCAGAACATGAACACATACCATGAACACATACCAGCAACACATTTTTATTTCATTTTCACTCACTTAAAGTTGATGTTAGAACATGTTATCGCTCCTCTCCAGCTGCTCCGCATCCCGTCAGCAGTACACAGCTGCGTGCACGCATCCCGTCAGCAGTACACAGCTGCGTGCACGCATCCCGTCAGCAGTACACAACTGCGTGCACGCATCCCGTCAGCAGTACACCGCTGCGTGCACGCATCCCGTCAGCAGTACACAGCTGCGTGCACGCATCCCGTCAGCAGTACACAGCTGCGTGCACGCATCCCGTCAGCAGTACACAGCTGCGTGCACGCATCCCGTCAGCAGTACACAGCTGCGTGCACGCATCCCGTCAGCAGTACACAGCTGCGTGCACGCATCCCGTCAGCAGTACACAGCTGCGTGCACGCATCCCGTCAGCAGTGCACAGCTGCGTGCACGCATCCCGTCAGCAGTACACAGCTGCGTGCACGCATCCCGTCAGCAGTACACAGCTGCGTGCACGCATCCCGTCAGCAGTACACAGCTGCGTGCACGTGTTTCATCTGCAGTCATTACCTGCGTGCGTGTGTCTCGAGTCAGTGTTTCGAGGTTGTGCGCGTGTCTCGAGTCAGTGGTTCGAGGTTACGCGCGTGTCTCGAGTCAGTGATTCGAGGTGATGCGTGTGTCTCGGGTCAGTGGTTCGAGGTTGTGCGTGTGTCTTGAGTCAGTGGTTCGAGGTTGTGCGCGTGTCTCTCGAGTCAGTGGTTCGAGGTTGTGCGTGTGTCTTGAGTCAGTGGTTCGAGGTTGTGCGCGTGTCTCGAGTCAGTGGTTCGAGGTTATGCACGTGTCTCGAGTCAGTGGTTCGAGGTGATGCGTGTGTCTCGAGTCAGTGGTTCGAGGTTGTGCGCGTGTCTCGAGTCAGTGGTTCGAGGTTATGCACGTGTCTCGAGTCAGTGGTTCGAGGTTGTGCGCGTGTCTCTCGAGTCAGTGGTTCGAGGTTGTGCGTGTGTCTTGAGTCAGTGATTCGAGGTTGTGTGCGTGTCTCTCAAGTCAGTGGTTCGAGGTTATTCGCGTGTCTCGAGTCAGTGGTTCGAGGTTATGCACGTGTCTCGAGTCAGTGGTATTACTAGTACTACCAGCTGGGTTGCGTTTGGTAGCGACCTCCATACTGATTCGACACAGCTCCCGTGTTGGAGTGAGACAGCTGGCCGAACTGGACTCCACTGCTCCGGATGTTACTGGCCTGTGCAGAGTTGTGGCTGCTGCCTCCGTTACTGGCGGAACCCTGGGGAGAAGAACACAGTGGGTGATAAATATGCCGGTAACAAGGCTCATGAAACGAAGTGTGTGATACGGAGAATAGTGTGCAATGGAATTAATAATAATTAAAACAACATTTAAGAAAATGATATGGCATACCAATGTATGGCGCTAACATTGGATTAAAATCACACACGTGATAGACCAAGATATGAAGAGCACAATAGCTATACAATATTGTTTTACCGGAGTGTTTGAGCCCGCTACTGGTTACAGAGCGTATCTACGGTCTCTCTTTACTTACATTGGCAGTCGAGCCGACGGACGTGACGAACGACGTCGTTCCGTGGCCGGACGACTGACCGGAAACAACGTTCCCAGCGGCATTTCCGGTCGCCGTCCCGAAGAGCCCTCCAAACTGGTTACTAGTGGCTCCCGTGTTACTGTGCGACAGACCGCCGCCAAGTCCTCCGAGCAGGCCTCCGCCCTGGGAGATTCCAGAGCCGCTGTTATATCCGCCCTGACTTCCTCCTCGGAAGATTCCCCCACCTCCACCGCCCAGGAGGTTGCCTCCGCCCTGGTGGCGGCTGCTACCGTATCCGCCACTTGTGGATAGGCCTGCACCGTGTCCGCCGCCGATCACACCGCCGCTATTGTAGCCGCCGTTACTGGAGCCGCCGTTATTGTAGCCACCGTTACGGGAGCCGCCGTTATTGTAGCCGCCGTTACGGAAGCCGCCACCGCCGTGGCCGCCACCGCCGCCACCGCCCGAGCCGCTTCCGAAGCCAAAGCCGGAACCGGAGCCACCGCCATAGCCGCCACCGCCACCGCCACCGCCACCGCCGCCACCTCCGTAGCGACCGATGTTACCGCAGTGAGCCAGGGCGGCCACACTCAGGAAAACAGCCAACTTCTGCATGGCGACCTGTGGGAGGAGAAGTGCAGCGGTCAGCACGGTCTGATGATGACACGACTTTATCAACCTGGACCAAATTTGGCACTAAACGTTAAGAGCCATCTGACATTCATACCTCAGTTTGTCCATGCAAAGTATAGGTTTTATACCTACTTCCAGGGGCGTCGCCACCGGGTGGCCGGGGCGACGCCCCTGAGGATCGCTGCGGTGGGAGTCCGACCACTCAGATTCGCAGGATTTTAACAAAAGTCATATGTGGCTGCTCCCCCAACCCCCAACCACTGGCTGACCCCCAAACCCCTAGCTAGGCGCCCACTCTAAATTGTGTGGCGACGCCACTGTCTACGTCACTACACGTAGTAACGTGCAAGAAATAAGGGTGCCGTCTACGACCCTATAGTGTGCCTCAGAAACTATCCGTGCCGATTCACGTAAAATTTGGTGAGATGCTTCCAACTTACTGGCTACATTCCGCGGAAGATGAAACGGAAGCCTTAACACACAAGCGCACGTGCGGAACCTTATTTTATATTTGTGAACCTAGTGCCTATTGCAGAATTTAATGATTCAACACTGATTGAATCGATTGGAATCGTTCAATCAAAATTCCTTGAAATAAACAATAACTTATTCACCACCAGGTCTTTTGATTCATAATTCGTGATTGAATAAAACAAACCCGCATCAAATCAAGGCTGATTGAATACAAAAAAGAAGATTCTTAACGATTGAATTACACTGGTTAATTGTGCAAATACATACAGTTCCGGTAGCTATATTCATTTATACTGAAATAGTATTGCGCTAACAATGTTTAAATGATAATATATATGTATGTTTCCATTTGTATTTATTTGACATAAATTCAACCAATATATTTAAATGGTGAATCAAACGTGAATCGATTAAAATATTTATTTTTATTCTTTGAATCGGAAAGAATCAATTCTCAAAATTGTATCTGCTAATCGAACGGTGATTTAATCATTCAGATTCCAAAATGAATCATGACTGAATCGTTCCAAAAAGGTCGAATGAATAACCAGTCTGGACTCTGTTGAGTTGCAGTTTGGTCCGCAGACTAGGGCATGACTGCTAGCTGCTTTACACGTGTCAGGGCGTAAGACAATATAATATGCACGTGTGCATGCGCACCATCGTATTTCAGAGCTCAGAACCTGCTGGGTACCAATATCAAGAGGAAAATTTGCAAGCATCCGAAGGAACGGCTGTTGGTAGTTTGCACGTAGCAGAACTCAAGTAACTCTGCAGGTGCGCAAATGCGCACCACAGCTTCATATATGATAAACTACTGGGTCTATTCAGTTGAAATGTTGCATGCAGACAATGTTCGGGTTTATGTGAGAGCGCCCGCTCCGTCATCGCTCGTAAAGGCGTTTTACTGATTGATGATAGTACAGCAATGAGCCGCTTTTATATCACAACGCAGTAAGGTGTGAAGTTATAAGATGCACGTGATAGACTAACACTGCGGTTGCCATGGTAACGTACCTGCTGTGGCGGAGCTCGGTGGATGACTGGACGCTGTTTGGAAGCATAGCAGCATTTTTATACAGCTTCATTCAGTCACCAGTCACGAATATGCCCCGGGGTATGGCCTTCCCACAGATCTGCGTCATCGAAGCCGCCGAATGGGTGTAACTGAGCGAGCCGAAACGATGACTGGGAAGTCCTCTGCCAGAGGTCCACATGTGTCTGAAGAGGGAGGGTGGCCCAGGGGATTTCCGCATGTGTTGGAGCTGCCGAAATTGGCTCAATTTAACCAAGACGCAAATGCAAATGCAGAGGTGCACAAATTCGTCAACTCGCAATTCGCCAACTCGCCAACTAAGCGTAGGTGACAAGTTTAGGTTAAAAGTGCTTCCCTTAGGTGACATATTTGCTGCGTTAACTCTCACGTAGGAATGATCTTTCTCAAATATGTTGTTTTAGGGAAGATATTGCAACAGAGCAAGGATAATCAGAACAATTTTTCTGAAGAAGAATTTCCGGCTCAACCATCACCTGCTCAAACACTGTCAAAAACCTAGGTGTCTGGTTCGATAGTGACATGACTTTCGCCACACATACAGACGACGTGGTACGGCGGTGTACTGGCACTTTGTGCGGACTGAGCCACAGCAGGCACAGTCTCCCCCAGTCAGTGATGGTTACCTTGGTGCAAGGTCTGGTGTCAGCGATTCGGTACTGTCTCTCAGCGATTCGGTACTGTCTGTCCGTATATGGCGCTAGCAATGCGACGCAACGCTGACGGCTTCACAAGCTAGTGAGGTTCGCTGCGCGAGTGGTCTCTGGCCGGAGGAAATACGATCATGTGAGCGATGTGATTGATGACCTCGGCTGGCTTCATGTAGACAGCATGTATAAGTATCGCTACCTAGTGTTACTGAAAAAAATGCTGACTTCGTCTGAACCACTCAACTTTGCCGAAAGTTTAATAACTAGGCAAAGTGTGCACGGGAGAGACACCCGACAGCGTGGAATGCTTGTGACGCCCTCTATACGGACTGAGTCTGGGAGGCGTCGCTATTTGTACGGGGCTGTCGCTGATTACAACGAGCTGCCGTCTGAGCTGCGTTGTTTGAATTTCGCTAGTTTTAAACGCGAGCTCAAGGGGTACCTGATGGAGCGTGAGCGTGATACTTAGTTTTATGACTCACTGCACTCGTTTATGAGAAATTGTGTTGTGATGTGTTCTGTGTGTTCTGTGATGTGTACCTACATGAAGTATGAGTGTTGCGTCACCCAAGCCAATAATTATAGCGTGTTTTGACTCGAGTCATGTAATAGCCGTTGCATGCAGCGGATATGCCTCACGAAGTGAAATAAATAAATAAATAAACAATTTTCATTATTATGTTAAGCATTATAGGCGAAAATGCTGTAATTCCATGCTCCTGAAGTGATTGAACAGTCTATTATATTCTGGGAAATTAAATTACACCGAGTTAGGGAATGTGGCGGAATTAGGTTTTGTATTTATGTAGTGACAGTTTCGACGTTTTGCGCACCTCGGACGGTGAGATTCGAACCCACGCATCCGAAGAGACTGGTGCCAGCGCCTTAGACCGCTCGGCCACGCTACCCCGCTGATATGTTACATACCGTGCCAGGTTGTAATGTATCAGTAACGAAGTTCCTGAATATTATATGCTGTATATATTGTAAATACCCTTATAGTGAGTATTTGGCTAGTAGTATGTATGTAGTGACAGTTTCGACGTTTTGCGCACCTCGGGCGGTGAGATTCGAACCCACGCATCCGAAGAGACTGGTGCCAGCGCCTTAGACCGCTCGGCCACGCTACCCTGCTGATATGTTACATACCGTGCCAGGTTGTAATGTATCAGTAACGAAGTTCCTGAATATTATATGCTGTATATATTGTAAATACCCTTATAGTGAGTATTTGGCTAGTAAAACACCTATTGCCACCACGCTACAATTGGATGATCATTTCGACCCACTAGAAATTCGCCTATATTCAATTCGTTTATACCTACTGCAAGTTGCTAATCACCTTCCACCTAAACCCCGTCACAATACCTGAGCTCTGTCAAAGCTAGTTCGTCGAAGGAGAGGCTCGTGGGCTGTTGGGCGCAGTCATTGTTGTATTTTTGCATTTCGGAACGAAACAATATATATATATATCTCCCCTTTCCATTCCAAAATGGACGGGAAACAAGGGCGTCGCCACCTTCTGAAATTAGGGGGGGATATATTTTGAAGGCGATTATTTCCATGCAACACCCATTAACAGATTTTAACATAGGCGTAATGTTTAAATATGAAGATGTTTGGGGAACGTGTCCTTCCCCGCCCCGCCTCCGACGCCCATGACGGGAAACCACTATTTTCACTAATCGCAAGCAGAATCACCGACAAAAAGTAATGCATACTGGGGTGCTACATCAGATGAGTATCCACTATCCTCTAAGATGATTATCCCCTGTCCCCTGATGCTGAGGTATCAAACAATGTATGTCACCATACAACATACCGGTAGTATACACATACCGGCAAGTGCGTACTGCTTCTCATTCAGAGATTAATTTCAGAAAGCTAAAAACCTTGTAATTGCAAATCATGTATATGCAATTATAAATAATGTGTACACATGTTTGTAATTTGGATTTCACAAAACTTGAGGGCAGTCAATGTCAATTTACTATTTGCAAAATAGTTTACAAATATATTGCTTGTAGAAATGTTTGTATTGGGGCACCACAATAAATTTGTTGCCGCTACAGGCGCTGATGATCAACTGCTACCAAGCGGACCGGCGTCTGTGCGTCATAGTACAGGGCGCATTGATTACGGCGGAGTTTTGAAGGGGTTAGAGTGGTACAGATGTGTTTGGATACTGCTTAACCTTTTCCCTCAGGTACTTACCGAAGTCGTTTCAACGGCTAAATATTTCTACCAGCCTATAGACGGTGCACAAAGTTACCTTTATGGCCTGTGGGAAAATGACGGTGTACCGCATAATGTGTTTCCAAAAATCACTTAGAGAAACCATTCTAGCACCATCGCCTTCCTTCCCACTGAACTAAGTTTGAACACAATTGGTCGGTATACAGCGAATACGTTTTTGGACTGCTCGTTACATCGAGATTAGCGCTTTGCCGGTGACCTGAGGTCAAACGGTGGCCTGGAGGGGTGAAGTTGTGCACCGTCCATAGGCGTAACCACCTTCGGAATGTAGATGGGGACGGAGGCACTTTGAAGTCGATTCTTTCCATGGCGTAATGTTAGGCGTAATGTTAGGCGTAATGTTAAAATCCTAAAATGTTACTGGAGACTGATCCCCAGTGACCCCAGCGGTAGTTATGCACCTGACACCGTCGCTGGTGGTAATATTTAGCCGTTGAAACGACTTCGGTCAGTACTTTAGCCCTATTTGTAACAGGCTCCTGGCTACCCCTATTTGCAACAGGGGGGGGGGGGGATTCCGCCCTCCCAGGAGATATCGAGATCTACCCATCTGATATTCAAAAATGAAACGGCGTTTGGTTCCCCTGAATATGATCTACATTTCTAAAAATAAAAAATCTAAATTTTTGATAGGGCAACAGCGGGGCAAAAACTACAAATTTTAGTGGTATATGTGATCCAACACAGCTGTCATGTTTATCAACCGATTTTAACACAACTAACAGGAATCGATAGAAATTGAATTGAAAATTGATATATTGCAATGACTTTTTTTAATTCAAAAATCATAGACATGTGCAGGTCATTCAATATGGGGGTGAAGTAAATGCGGAATAAAACAATTATGTTTTTTTAAATAAATGAAATGGTATGTCATAGTGACATTAGACAAAACAGTTATAAATCATATTTTTTTGCCATAGGCGGTACCAGGTTAGTGAAAAAGGGAGGTCAAATAGGGAAAAAACAAATTAACCGCAAGTATGTTGCTACCCAACACTATAAATAAGTTACTGATCGTAGATAGTTCCTTTTTGCATATTGTACTTCATCATAGGCGCATCCAGGATCCAAACTGGGGAGGCAAAAGCCATTTTGATAAGTATAGTATCCGATATTATGATACTAACTAGTCAACAATGACTAATTCAATTACAACTTCAGTTCACATTGCTTACCCCGCTTTTAACCCTACCTGGACTCGCCTATTATCTCATAATCGGTCGTAGAGTACCCTGTGGTGCGTTGTTTATCCGAAAACTGCAGAATGTTATGTAATTGTAGGCCCGTGCATTTTAGTTTCCTTGCAATAATATGACCCCCTTTCTTCCATTCCTGAGCGCGCCTCTGCAAAAAAAAATGATTGTATTTCCTCTCCTGGCTTCATATGTGCATATTCATTATAAGTTAACCGTCTATTGCACCGTAATCGCTGGCATATCGTCATCACCATGCCAGTCACCCCCTTCTCATGTGCCTGAACACGCCCCTGCAACTCTATATGTAATAAATTATAAAAATAATGGAAGGAGAAGCTATCTTTTACATTTTGATAGCTATAAATGCTCCTTACATTGGTCTATTGGCTTCCCGCCAAGCATTGAATACTTCCTGGAACCCCCCACCACCCATTTCAAGCCCCTGAAACCGCCTTTGCCATGCAATTTTTATGATATTTCATTAACATCAACTAATTTGCACTTGTTGCAATCACCGTAAACCGGTGTAACTCCTTCATACTTGAGGCAGTTAGGAAGAAACCGTGAAGATCGCATTTCCGTATTATCGCCAAATGTCGCCGCCGAACCCTCCCAAAACCGTGCCCTAGAACTGCCTCTGTTCAGGAAAAGAACTCAAAATTTTGACTCCAAATGCGGAGTTCAATTATAGGAAAAGCCCTAAAATTTCATGGGCCTGCTCCCAGCCGTTCTGGAGATATCTGCGAAAAACATGAGGGGGGGGGGGCGGAATCCGCCCCCCCCCTCTGTTACAAATAGGGTTAAGGAAAATGTTATGCGTTACCCAAGATTTGACATCGCACGCACTCTTTGACCTCCTGAGTAGAGCCCTTCATGGAATGGGAATCCCCATGGGATCCATGAACGGGGTGGAAATGGGAGGGAATGGGGCAATTTTTGGAAATGTAATGGGTTGGAACGGGGTTGGGACAGACCATATCATTTTTTAGCACCACAAAAAGTGAAATGTGCTGAAACGGGTGGGATTGGGAGCCCATCAATTATGAATTCGGATTTGGATTGGAACGGGTTTGGGTCTGGCTGAATAGGCTAGAACAGGATGGGGGACTGGAAATGTTTCCCATTACGAGCACTACTCCTGAGGTGAAACGATTGACCTCAGCGATAAATGCTTTCAGGGTTCGAATACACTCATAGACACCAAAATTTTGCATAATTTTGAACACAATCGGACGGTAAACAACGAATAAGTATTTGGACGGCTCGTTAAACCGCGAGTTACTGGGGTATATTCCATAACGCGACTGACTGTGTGGTGGGGGTATTCCCCACCCCCTCTCGGATCTCCGGAACTACTGGACCAATTGTAAAAATGCAAACGGCATTCGATAGCCCTCTAAAATTAATCGAGTCAAACCTAATATCGTTGACCTGGGGGTCCCCGATAATGGCATAGGTCAGGTAAAATACAAAATGTTTGACCGTGCCAAAAGTTATTGATGGATGGAATTTTGGCGCAAAATTGTGATATTAAACGCATAAGCAGTCCATAAATCGGTATGATTCGTGTGTCTGACACTTCTATAAGTACCATTCCAAGCTGTTTATGACCTTGAGTCAGGTCAAGGTCATCCGAGGTCACGGGGTTAAACTGCAGATTACGGTCATTAGGCGTTGTAACACATGTTTATGTTTTTTTCTCGTCTAGAATGCATCAAATGACCTTAGAACGTGTGTCTGACACTTCTATAAGTAAAAAGAAAACACGGAAATGCGTTTTTTTATGCCTAGTAATGCTGTAAGAGGTGGTCGATTTTTTAAATTTAACCCTCGCCCTACGGGAGCTTTTTTCACCTTCGCCCTACGGGGGGGGGGTGATAGCTGATAACCAAGCAAGCTGGCCTGATAACTTCCCTGTTAACTTCCAAACCAAGCAACTTAGAGCAATGCGATAAGAACCAGCATGTTGCCTGTCATGAGACAAATCTAACGGTATGCGATTTTTAGGTTTCAGGTCAACGGGTGACCTTCCAGGTCAAGTGAATGACGTCGGATTTACCACGTCCAGAACAGCGATTTTGCTATTCAGAAAACGTCAAAATTAGAACATGATAGATGTAAATAAAAAGGCATGTTCCTGGACCAGTTTCAGCTAAGAAATACAAACAAAGTAATGATTTGTTCGTATCTTGTCCAAAAATGTTTTAAAAAAAAGGACGTCATCAGTTTCTTACACTTGGAAGCCATCACTCAGTCAATAATTGAGATATTGCTTTGCCATTTGGTATGAGTATTGTCCATACTCAGTTCTTTCACATGTATTCCGTTTTTTTTAAAATATCTTTGCTAATTTTGATTTTGTGGGGATATTTTATAAAAAAAAAATAGAGGTCAAAAACCATAAATTGTGAAAATCTGAGATTGCCATTTTAAAGAGAATGCCATTTTGTATCTTTGGTGAACTGAGTTCGCAATTTGCTTTAAAACTCTGTTCTCTACGATTTTTCCAATATTTTTATTTTTTTACCAACATCTCCCAAAATACTTAACCAATTTCAAATATATTTTTACAGCCTACGTATAATTGTTGGAAACTTGGGTACCGAAAATTTCAGCAAGATACACCACAGGTGTCAAAGGGTATTCAAGAAAAACCTTAGGGGTGGGGGGCCTGTCAGGCCCCCCGTAGGGCGAGGGTTAATCCGCGCACTGCAGGGTGTTTGCGCTGAACACCAACTGCAGGGGGTTGATTTCTCCCCCTCCCGTAAGACCTAAAAACTAAGCTATGTAACGACAAGCAGAAAACAGCATTTGATAGATTGTTAAAAGTTCTATCGAAAGTATATCAGTATTTTTTAGGTCAGGTTAAAATTGAGGTCACCAGAGGTCATAAAAGGTCTCATTTTCCAATTTTTTATCTCCTGTTTTAGGACTTCGCTCCAGAAATTCCCATATATCTCGGAAACTATGCTAGTTAGAAACAAACAGAAAAAAGACAACGCCAGCTAGTGAAATTTGGCATCAACAAATATGCCTCGAATTTGATATCTAGTCAATATTTGAGGCTTCAGAGGTAAAAGAAGATAAAAAATGCTGTTTTTTTGCAAAATCGTTTTTCGCTATTTACTTCTATGTAATAAAGATAACGGAAAACTGTTTGCACCATTGTGTTTATCTCATCAAGGTGCTTCGAATGATATACATGGTGACTTTGTTAAGTCAACCTCAAAATTTCACCTCAGGTCAAGGTCAAGTGGTGACCTAAGTAGGGCATGTTGCATATGGGAAGACGTGTATAGACGAGACAAACACATTGCTGTCTGTTTTACTTCTTTATCTTCATTATGTCGGGAAGTATTGATACAAAAGTGATGGTGACCTCGCATGACCTCAAATGACCCCATAGGGGTCACTAAACAAAACTTACACTTGGATCTTCAAGAATATCCTATAATAACATGATCCAGAAGTAATCGGACTATTATCATGCATATCTTTGAAATAGGAAGCATTTATTTATTTCCCCATCGACTTATTATTGGGAGGTCACGAAATTGAACTGACCTTAGGTCACCGATATAAAAATTCCGAGATACACGAATTGTACGTGCTTATGCCCTCATGACATCCTGTAAGTGTCAAATTGGTCGGTGAGAAATTCTGGCTTTGGCACAACTACAATTTTTTTTTAGATGGGGTCACTTGACCTGGTTTGGTGACCTGACCTGAGATGTCCCGAGTTTTTTTTTAAGTGTGCGCAATTGATGTGCTAACGGGTGTGCCAAAACCCGTCGTCGCTGCCCACCGCTGTTTTTTTTCGCTATCTGCGAAAAACCTGAGGGGGGGGGGGTGGTGGAAATCAACCTTCCCCCTGCATTGCGCGGGTTAATGGTCATAAATCAGTAATTTTTAAGATATCGACTTAAAACTTGGTACACATATTCACCGAACACGTCTTGATCACATATATTCCGGTTTTTGGATAACTCTTTTTTTGTTGTTGAAAATTTTGATTAAAAATAATAATTATTTGGAATTCTCAATTATTTTTAAACTAAAAAATCCGAGACAGCAGTTTGATAACCTTCTCTATTGTGAGTGATTTGATTTAAGACATTTTTTTTTAGCTCAAACATTGTACTTTTGACACCGCTTTCCGCAAACCATTATTTGTCAACAAAAACCAAACAAAATGACGTCACTCTGACGTCATTCCCGGTTGACTTATCATTACCTCATCTTTGTGCTTTAACCCCATTTGTAACAGGGGTGGCGGATTTCGCCCCCCCCCCCCCCTCATGTTTTTCCCAGATATCTCCAGAACGGCTGGAGCAGGCCCATGAAATTTTGGGAATTTTCCTAAACAGATTTTACACATGGAGTCAAAATTTTGAGTTCTTAACCTGAACAGATGCGGTTCCAGGGCACAGTTTTGGGTGGGTTCTGCGGCGACATTTGGCGAAAATACGGAAATGCGATCTTCACGGTTTTTTCCTAACTGCCTCAAGTATGAAGGAGTTACATCGGTTTACGGTGATTGCAACAAGAGCAAATTAGTTAATGTTAATGAAATATCATACAAATTGCATGGCAGAGGCGGTTTCAGGGGCTTGAAAGGGGTCCAGGAAGTATTCAATGCTTGGCGGGAAGCCAATAAAGCAATGTATGGGGCGTTTATAGCTATCAAGATGTAAAAGATAGCTTCTGCTTCCATTATTTGCATAATTTATTGCATATAGAGTTTCGGGGGCGTGTTCAGGCACATGAAAAGGGGGTGTGATTGGCATGGTGATGACGATATGCCAGCGATTACGGCGCAATAGACGGTTGGCTTATAATTATATATGCACATATGAGGCCAAACAAGGGAATAAAGTCATTTTTTGCAGAGGCGCGCTCAGGAATGGAAGAAAGGGGGTCATATTATTACAAGGAAACTAAGAGGCAGGGGCCTACAATGACATAACATACTGCAGTTTTCGGATGAAACACGCACCACAGGGTACTCTACGAACGATTATAAGATAATAGGCGAGTCCAGGTAGGGTAAAAAGTAAGTAAGCAATGTGAATTGAAGTTGTAAATGAAGTAGTCACTGTTGACTAGTTAGTATCATAATAGCGGATAATATACATATAAAAAGGTCTTGCACCTCCCCAGTTTGAATCCTGGATACGCCTATTATGAAGTACAACATGCAAAAAGAAACTATCTACGATCAGTAACTTATTTATAGTGCTGGGTAGCAACTTGCCTGCGGTTAATCGTTTTTCCAATTTAACCTCCCTTATTCACTAGCCTGGTACCACCTATGGCAAAAAAATATGATTTATAACTGTTTTGTCTAATGTCAAAATAACATAACATTGCATTTATCAAAAAAACAACATCAAAAAATGGTTTTATTACGCATTTTATTCACCCGCATATTGAGTGACCTGCACACGCCTATGATTTTTGAATTTTCAAAAGACACTGCCATATATAAATTTCCAATTCAATCGTTATCGATTCCCATTGGTTGTGTTAAAATCGGTTGATAAACATGACAGCTGTGTTGGATCACAAATACCACTAAGATTTGTGGTTTTGCCCCCCTGTTGCCCCCTATCAAAAATGTATATTTTATTATTTAGAAATGTATATCGTGTTGAGGGGAACCAAACGCCGTTTCATTTTTGAAAATCAGACGAGTAGATCTCGAGATCTCGGGGGGGGGGGGGGGGGGGGGGGTCCGCCCTCTTTTACAAATAGGGGTAGCCAGGACCCTGTTACAAATAGGGTTAACAAACATGTATACAATTTATGTGTGAGAAGGTGTTGAAAGGTTGGTGACGATAACTGTGTTGGTTTAGGGAGTTATCACAAAATAACGGGGGGGGGGGGTAGCCCTCCCCTCCCAGTAAGTGGCGGGTTAAATGGATATTTGCTCCTTTCCAGGCTACCTGAGGTCAAACGGTGACATTGATGGGCCAAGTCTTGCGTTGTGCACCTTCAGTGTGATGAAGGGAAGGTCATGTTAGTATACTAGGTTCTCTAAGTGATTTGAGGGACAAAATATGTGGCACCTCGTCATTCTCCCATAGACCATAATGGTAATTATGTTGTGCCCTGAGGTCAACTGGTGACCAAAGGCAGTCAGATCACTCGTTGTGCACCGTCTATAGGCTGGTGGGAATATTTAGCCGTTGAAACAACTTCGGTAAGTACTTAAGGAAAAAGTTATGCGATGCTCGATATTTGACTTCGCGGGCACTCTTTGACCTCCAGAGGTCAAAAGATTGACCTCCGCGAGAAATGCGCGAGAAATGCTTTCAGATTTCGAATACACTCATAGACATCAATATTTCGTATGTGTTTGAACACATCTGTACCACTCTAACCCCTTCAAAACTCCGCCGTAAACAATGCGCCCTACACTCTGGACGCACAGCCGCCGGTCCGCTTGGTAGCAGTTGATCATCAGTGTCATCTACAATAGCTTCAATTGTTGTGCCCCATTGCACATGTTCTATTTCTATAAGGTTGAGGGAAGTGATGAGGAAATGTTTGTAATTGCAAACTTGTAATTCCAGTGGCTCAGTGAATTTCGGAAACTCCATTGATAGTTGACGTTGTTTTGTTGTTGAGGTTATTGCCTGGGGAAGGTTGTTACGTTGCCGAGGTTGTTGGGTAATGGTTTAGTTTATACCTAGGTATAGCTGCCGAGTATTTTCCCGGGAGATTCGAACAGGGATCTTCAGCTTTGATGTCAAGTACACCTATGATTGCGCTATGATGTGAGGGGTGCCTCCTCGAAGAGAAACTGCATGGCGATAGAATTGCAACGGTCAACGATGTCTTGTGCAGTAAACCTTCACCATTTACGCCGTAGGAAATCAGCTAGGTTAGGTGAGATAACAAAATGGTCAAGAAAATTCAACGATCTTTCTTTTGCGAGTAGTTTTGTTGTTATGCCCCGTCAGCCAAGGAATGGGAAATGCTGCTTACCAAGATGTATTTTTACGGTCAGAGTTTGCATTCCGATAAAATGTAAATTAAAGATAATTATCGCTAAAACTAATTACATTTTGAATAAAAAACTAAACCAATATGTAAATATTTGTTAAAGAAAATTGTTAGCAACAAACAAAGTTAATTAGCATAAACCTTAATACAAACGTTCGTATTGGGAACTGTTCTGCTAACTAACATTTTTGTTACAATTGTCTTTTATGATTGGTAATTCAGAGCTGGTGAATGTTTGTGAAATAGCTTTTTGTGAGGTTTGCAATATATTCTTGCGTTTTTAATTGCAAGCAGTAAATTGTAAGTACTAACTTCTTTGTGAAATTGGCCTCAGGCCTCTGACAAAACTACGCATTACCAGTTCTCATTTCTTCTGTCTCAGTCTTCCGATTTAAGCTGCTGCAGATTTTCGAAACTCCTGGCAGCGGTGGGTTCGAACCCAATGCCTCCGTAGAGACCGGTGCCTTAAACCAGCGCCTTAGACCTCTCGGCCACGCTACCGTCACGTTTCTATTGAACTACCAATTCTCAAGCCATTCAGAACAGTCCTTGATTCGAATTCTTACGTGTGGTATAAACAAGAAGTCCCCTGTTCATGTTGAATATCTCAGAACATGACATTTGATGGCACCACACAGTCAGGCTGAGGCGCCAATAACGGGCCTGATGGACATATGTGGCAGTTTTTCACAGGTGAAGGCCGGAAATGTCATGTTCAAATGCAAACGGTCTTATTTGAACTAGTGACAACCACTTTAAAATAAGTTGTCCTGTTAACACGCGCAGTGGAGAGGGGTAAGCCACTAGCACGCAGTGGAGAGAGAGGCGCTTTAGTGCCACCCGTAAGATCTCCGAAATTCTGCCAGATAGATTGATGAAACTTACAGGATAGGTAGGTGCTTATCATTATTTACATTTTGTAAAATTGTATTGACCTTTGGTCATTATCTTCAAGGTCAAACGAGGTCACGAAGGTCAAATCTGGCTAAATGTCACATTTTTTTTAATTTGACCTCTGTGACGACACAGGTCACCAGAAATGTGTCAAAAATTGTTTCCGGGAATGAAGATTGACATTGTCTACCGAATTACGTTTGAATCATCCTGATCCGACTGTTGGTTCCGAAGATATCGATTTGCCGACCGCGATTCTGGCCGCCAACTTGGACTAAAAATCCAAGTAACTAAACAAATAATCAACCAATTTTGATTTTGTTCACGTAAAACGATCCGCTATTGAGTTGGCGTTAATGCCACTTAACAAACACCGCCCTGCTGCGCATCGTTTTTTTAAATATCCACGAAAAACATGTGCGGGGGAGGGGGTCACAATAGTGCCCCCCCCCCCAACTGCCTGCGCGTGTTAACCCGCGACTTACGGGGGGGGGGGCTATTTTTTGCCCCCTCCCTCCCTTTATTTTGCAATAACTCCTAAGCCATCACAAGTATCGTCACCAATCTTTCAGTACCTTCTCTCACATCAATTTCTACACATGTTGGCTAAAAGTTGATGATGGGGTCAACCGGGAATGACGTCAGAGTGACGTTATGTTCTTCGGTTATGGTTAAAAAATAATGGTTTGCGGAAAACACTGTCAAAGGTACAATGTTTAAGATAAATGCAATTGTCTTAAATCAAATTACTAACAAAGGACCGGGCTATCAAACTGCTATCTCGATTTTTGATTTTTTTGGTATTCAAAATTTTGAGAAATCTAAATACATTAAACAAAATCAGAGTTATCTCAAAACCAGAATATATGTGATCGAGACGTGTTCGGTGAATATGTGTACCAAATTTGAAGTCGATATCTTCCAAAAATGACTGACGTATGACCTTTATCCCTCGCCCTACGGAGGTGAGGGGCCTAACAGGCCCAATTGAGGTTTATCTTAAATAACTTTTTACGCATGCTGCCCATCTTCCTGAAATTTTCAATAGATGAGATACAACAATTACACGCAGGCGCTTAAAATTTAATTGAAATTAGTTTCGCAGTTTGGGAGATAATTATGTTTGGATGACGTCATGTTGTTGAAAAAATCGATAAATATTTGAAAAATGGTAGAAAACAGAATTTTAAAAAGAAATGGCAAACGCAATTCACAAAAGATGCAAAATGGCATTCTCTTCAAAGTGTCAATCTTGGATATTCAAAATTTTGGGTTTTTGACCCCGAAAGTTCCAAAAAACTGTGTTTTTTTTAAATCCCAGAACATCAAAATTTCAAAGTTGTTAGAAAAACCGGAATATGTGTGAGAGAACTGATTATGGAACATGCCCATATCAAATTTCAAAGCAATATCTTAATTTTGGACTGAGTGATGGTTCCTTAACCCTATTTGTAACAGGGGGTGGATTCCGCCCCCCTCATGTTTTCGCAGATATCTCCAGAACGGCTGGGAGTAGGGCCATGAAATTTTTGGAATTTTCATAGAATTAAATACCGCATTTGGAGTCAAAATTTTTGAGTTCTTAACCTGAACAGAGACGGTTCCAGGGCCCAGTTTGGGTGGGTTCGGAGCGACATTGGCAATAATACGGAAATGCGATCTTCACGGTTTCTTCCTAACTGCATCAAGTATAAATGAGTTACATCGGTTTACGGTGATTGCAGCAAGTGCAAATTAGTTAATGCTAATGAAATATCATAAAAATTGCATGGCAGAGGCGGTTTCAGGGGCTTGAAAGGGGGAGGGGTCCAGGAAGTATTCAATGCTTGGCGGGAAACCAATAGAGCGATGTAAGGGGCATTTATAGCTATCAAGATGTAAAAGATAGCTCCTGCTTCCATTATTTGCATAATTTATTACATATAGAGTTTCAGAGGCGTGTTCAGGAACATGAAAAGGGGGTGACTGGCATGGATATGACGATATGCCAGCGATAACGGCGCAATAGACGTTTAGCTTATAATGATATATGCACATATGAGGCCATAAAAGGGAATAAAGTCATTTTTGGCAGAGGCGCGCTCAGGAATGGAAGAAAGGGGGTCATATTTTTGCAAGGAAACTAAGAGGCAAGGGCGTACAATGACATTACATACTGCAGTCTTCGGATGAAACACGCACCACAGGCTACTCTACGAAAGATCATAAGATAATAGGCGAGTCCAGGTAGGGTAAAAAGGGGGTAAGCAATGTCAATTGAAGTTGTAAGTGAAATAGTCACTGTTGACTAGTTAGTATCATAATAGCGGATAATATACTTTTCCAAATGTCTTGCACCGCCCCAGTTTGGATCCTGGATACGTCTATGATGAAGTACAACATGCAAAAAGGAACTATCTACGATCAGTAACATATTTATAGTGCTGGGTAGCAACTTGTCTGCGGTTAATATTTTCCCCCAATTTACCTCCCTTTTTCACTAACCTGGTACCGCCTATGGCAAAGAATATGATGTAAAACTGTTTTGTCTAATGTCACAATCACATACCATTTCATTTATATAAAAAAACATAAAAAATAGTTTTATTACGCATTTACTTCACCCCCATATTGAGTGACCTGCACACGCCTATGATTTTTGATCATCTCTATGCATTACTATTCATACAAAAATACATTTCCGTTGTTGCATGTTACTTCTATTTATCTGGAACAAACAATCTTCTAAGGAAATTTTTCGCATTCTAGACGAACATCAAACCCATACACACGAGTTACAACGCCCAATGACTGTAATCTGCAGTTAGATCTTGTGACCTCGGATGACCTTGATCTGACCCAGGGTCATACACAGCTTAGGATGGTAATTAGAAGTGTCAGAGACACGAATCATACCTATTTATTGATTGCTTATGCTTTTAATATTGCAATTTTGCGCCACAATTCCATCCATCGAGACCTTTTGACATGGTCAAACATTTTGTACGTGACCTGACCTGTGACGTCATCGGTGACCCCGAGGTCAACAATATTAGGTTTCGCTGGATAAATTTGCAAGGGCTATCGAATATGCTGTTTTTTTAAATAAAAAATCGGTCTTGTGGTTCCGGATATCCGAGGGGGGGGGGGGCAGAAATGGTGACCCCCCCCCCCCCCCCCCCCCAGTAAGTCGCGTGATGGAATATACCCCAGTAACTCGCGGATTAAGATGTTTACGGGCATAGCTCATTTCCGTCAGTGAAGTGTAAGAGATCAGAATGTTTTAAACTCATCCATAAGAAGCGCTGTTACCAGCCTGCCGGTTAGCTCAGTTGGTTAGTGCGTCGTGCTAATAACGTTAGCTCAGTTAGTTAGAGCATCGTGCTAATAACGCGAGTGTCATGGGTTCGACGCCCATACTGGTCAGATATTTTCAGGAGATTGTGAGACAATAAGGCCAGAGTAGGTAAGATAGCCACTTAAGTTACTGTAGCGAAAAGATATGAACCGCACAATGAAATGTGTGAAATGCTTATTCCTCGCTCGATCACACTCCCTGTACTCTCGCACGGCAAACAACTCTGTCCGCTTTGTAATTTTGAAATCAGATTAACGAGACGTACACGCATCTGCCAACCGCATAAGTATACGACATGAGTTTTGAGTATCAGCTCCTGCTCGTGGTGATGCCTCAAAGTGGACATTTTATTCCACAGTATACTGTATTAGCAACCGTTTTCCTGATCCAGCTCTGACAAATCTGTAGATTTGGTTGCTCGTTGTTTGTCTGAGTCCTTGTTACTGTGAACGGCAGACCGCTTGGGACCCTACTTTTTGGCGATAACGTTTGAAGGCTGACATGAACGAATTTATCTCAATGGATATTTCAGACCCTATGACAATTTGTATTATTAAGGTCGGTTAACCCTATTCCCAGCGGGCGGCCAGAATTACGTTAACCTGCGGGGGGCAGATTCTGCCCCCCTCCCCCCAGAGATCTCGGGAACCGCTGGGTAGATTTCGATGGAGAAAACGCCATTCGATGCGTCATGACAAGATCTCTATTTTTCGAACCCGAAATTTTTGTTTTGTTCAAAAATGGGGGGCCAGAGAGCAAACAATCCGAAATTTGGTGTGTTTTTTGAAAGATTATTGCGGCAATGTGGCTTGACTGATGTTGATGTCATAAACGTGTTTGAGCTTCAAATGTACTGACCTTCAAAATATAAAAAGACAAAAAACAAAATAAAAAATCATAGGCGTATTCAGAGAATGTAAAATGGGGGGGGGGGATTTCTGAGAGAGAAAAATATGTGTTGTTCGTGATTGTTTGGGACGACATTAACGTCACATGTGGGCATTATATGCTGTAATTTGTTAAATTTGATTATTGCGCATTGGCGGATCCAGGAAAAAACATGCGCGTAACGCTTTTATCATCTTACTAATTTGAAGTTGGACCTAATTTGAGGGTGTGTATCGCCTACCATTTTTTTATGCTGAGTGTGCCTCTGCTCCAAAAATATGTAAAATCCAAGTATTTATGATTCATATTGCTTTGAAAGTGTTTCTGACGCATTTATTGCACTGCAAACCACGAATGAAGTATTCGCCGCAAAATCGCATTCGTAACACCCTCCACAAAACAGGAGCCTGGAACTGCCTCTGTGGACTGAATGTTTTCACAATTTTGACACAACACGCGCCATTTAACTGTGAGAAAAGTCACAAAGTTTCAGGACGCTAGGCCTTACGGTTTAGAAGCGGCAAGTGAAACACCACCGGGAGGGGCAGAATCTGCCCCCGCGGGGAATAGGGTTAATGTTTAACTAAAGTTTTGGGCACTTGCCATTCACTCGTAATGTTAAAACTCGCGCAGGGAATTCAATCGTCAGGTAGAGGCTATCGTGAAAGGGTGGAGCTATGCTCTGACGTCAGAGCTTAGCTCCGCCCTGGCTGACCTTGGACCGGCGATGTCCGACCCGTGACCGGTCAGCTGAGAGTGGTGGGTGGAGTCGAGGGCGGGACTACAGAGCGACCAGGTGTTAGCCTCTATCCGAGCTCGCATAATCTTTAACATTACGAGTGAATAGAAAGTGCCCTAAATGTCTATTTGACACTAACCAACCTAAAGAATAAAAATTAGCTCAGGGCTTGAAGCGTCCATTGCGAGAAGTTCGTTCATGCCAGATGATGCATTCAAAAGTTATTGCCGAAAATTTGGGTCTCAAGCAATCTGCCGTTCACAGTAGTCTCAGCATCCCCGTTTTATTTCCCTTCGCACTTCAAACCCTATGGCAGTGGTCACTGGCGGCAGCAGACGGCTGATAGAGGGGGGGGGGGGGGGGGGTAACATGACCAATGACAGCGTTACGGCTGGGAGGAGACACCAGCGGTGTCCAGTGACGGTTCCAGGCACGTAGCCAGGGGGGGGCGAGTGCAGTCGCCCCCCTGAGGCCAGGAGGGCCCCTTTTCGGCGCGCGCAGCGAAAAATGCCGACGATACCGCGCGATGCGCGTTATCATGGGCTCTAAATACCACGCGAAGCGTGGTATTTAGAGAGTTTAGAGCACTTCAGAGGCCCTTTAGGGCCACCAGGATCCTCTATGAAAGGCCAGAGGGCCCTTCGACGTTCAAAGGAGCCCTGTGCAGGTCAGAGGGACCCCTGGCCAGACCGAAATGGCCCCATGAGATGAGCATAGGGCCCCTGAACACGTTGAAATGCCCCTATTCAGCACAGAGGGGCCCCTGGGCAGGTCGGAAGGCCCCTGATTATATCATAAGGCGACAAAGCGGCCAGCGCAGTCCCTTGCCAGGCCATAATAGCCCCTGAGCAGGTTGGATGCCCCTGGAAAGACCAGAGGGGCCCTGGGAAGTTAAAATGTCCCCTGTGCAGGTCAGAGGGGCCCCTGACCAGACCGAAAGGGCCTCTAGGTGGACCAGAAGGGCCCCTGATCATGCCGAATGGGCCCCTAGTCAGCACGGATGGGCCCCAGTGCAGGTCGTAGGGCCCTCGGAGCATATCGTAAGGCGATTAGGCAGTCAGTGCAGTCCCTTGCAAGGCCGGAAGGGGCCCTTAGAAGGCTGTAGGGCTCCTGGGGAGGAGACGAGAGGGCTCTTGGAAAGTTCAGAGGGCCCCTGTACAGATCGGAGGGGCCCTGACCAGACGGAAAGGACCCTTAGGCTGGTAAGAAGGGCCCCTCAACATGCAGAATTAGCCCCTAGTCAGCACGGAGAGGCCCCAGGGCAGGTTGGAGGGACCCTTGAGCATGTCGGCAGGGCGACAAAGCAACCACCGCAGTCCGACCAGAAGAATCGCTGGGCAGATCGGAGGGGCTCCTGAGCAAGTCAGAGGGCCCCTCGATGGCCAAAGATCCCTGGGCCGGTCGGAAGGCCCCTTCAACATGCCGGATGAGTTCCTACTTCCTATCCAGACTGGAAGGGCCCCTGTGCAGGTCGGAGAGGCTCCTGAGCATGTCGGCTGGGCGATAAAGCAGCCGGTGCAGTGCCTGGTCAGGTCGGAAGCAGGGGCGGCAGAAGAGGGGGTGGGTGGGCAGGGGGCAGTTGCCCCCCCCCCCCAAAAAAAAAACTCAGCCGATGGGCGCTTTACGTTTGGCAGAGGCTGCGGTTTCCAAGGGCCAAGGCCAAGGGGAGCCACGGGGCCTCTGGCCGCCGGAGGGGCGCTCTGGACGCCTGAGAGGGGGTGTTCTGGCCGCCTGAAAGGAAGCGCTCTGGCCGCCTGAGAGGGGCACTCTGGCCGTCTAAGAGAGGGCGCTCTGGCCGCCAGGAAGGGGGCGCTCTGGCAGCCTGAGAGGTGGCGCTCTGGCCGCCTGAGGGGCGCTCTGGCCGCCTGTGCTTCAAGGCCTCATCTTACATGGATTTGAAAGGAAATAGCATTCGTTCACGAAAACACATGCTAATTTGGATGAATCAATATGCAAAACGTTTATATTTCATACACAAAAGCGTATACTTCAGCAGACCATAATTTAGCAGACCTGTATATCATAAGGTAGAAGCAAGGTCGATTGAAACCCTGGCGAATCTTCAGATTATTTCATCATCAGCAAGGCAAGACAAATTCAATTTCGTTAGCCAAAACAGTTGATAATATCTATGCGAAGTTAAAGTTTCGTCCGATTCTATCCAGTTTATGAAACACTTGTTTATGTTCCACTTTAAATTTTCTGAGACGTTTCACGCATCCCTATTTCAAAGCCAGGATGAACCATACAATATGTTACAAGCGCTTTTGGAAAAATACAATATATGGATCCGTTGGAATGGTTTTGTTAGAACGTTTTTGTTGTTGTCAGCGTTCGTACGTGTTGCGGGAACGCTCTGTATCCGTATATTTTTGGATCCGTTGGAACGGCTTCGTTAGAACACTTGTGCAGCCTTCGTAGGTGTTGTTGGCACGGCTTTTCTCCGTATATTTTGACAATGCATTGGGCGGGGCCGGTGGGGCCGCATTTGGAAGCGTTTGTGCGTGGATCCGTTAGAAGTTGTTTCTTCTATCGTTGGAACGTTTTTTTCAGTGTTCGTACGTGTTGTTGGAACGTTTTTTATCGTATTTTTTAACATTTGCAAGTTGCGGGGCCGCGCAAATACATCGGACAACTTATTTACGCCGTAGCATTAGGTTTTATCTACGAGATGTTCTGGATGGTCAGGGGGTGGAGACAGCCCCCCCCCCCCGCCCTCCACCCTAGTAGGTCGCAGCGCAGCGAGCGAATGCGAGCGGAGAGATCTAAACGTGGGTCCCTGTGACCGTAACTGCTGTAAAGTTTTGTTCACGTTCGATTATGTTATAACAATTTTGTAGTTACAATTTTGTAATCACAATTTTGTAATTAAAATAGTTTAAATTTCAATATTTTAGTAACATATCGAACCCAGCGAAAGTTAGTCTGCCTATGCATTGCTATTTATCATGAAGGCATATCATGTTTCATGCACTCTATCTCTTGCGAATATGTACCAAATTTCTATGAACAATCAACAAGCATTTTAAAAAAGTGCATTGAAATCGGCAGTTTAACTTGGGCCCGGACGGCGAACTATTTAGTGTTCACGACTTATTTTAAAAAACAATCCATCAATTTTCAACAAACAGGTATTTAATAGGTATATTACAATGCACACATGAAACATTTATCAAAACCGTTTATCCGTAATCAATCAATAAACGATTCAGAAAATCGTGATGCATTCCGCGGATTAACTTGGCCAAGGACGGCGACTTATTTAATGTATGCGATTTGTTTCATTGACCAATCAGAGACGTTGTCACGCTTCTTGGAGCACATATCTTCATTGCTGGCCCTATGACTTTCTTACAAATAACATTACAACCAGAAATAGTGATGGATTGTACTGTTCGTCACCATATGTAAGTATATTTTGTAATTAATTTCCCATAATGTAACTTTGGAAATAAAACAAATGTTGTTATTTCACTTTTAAATTGAGGCACGATCATTTGAAGGCATACATGGGTCACAGAAAAATGCAGATAAATAAATACAAAGGTGAATATTTCATTTTAATACATGTTATTGTTTGTATGTAGTTTGTCCCAGGGAAGCGCCAATTTTTTCACAAATGTGAGCGAGTGATAAACTTATAGCTCCAAAACACAGTTCAATACTATACAGAGATAAATACTTTGACATTTTGATGTATGCTCTTGTTTGTAGTATATAGGGCATAATATATTCGGTGAAAATTAACTCTTGTTGGTGATATAGTGTATAGTATATTCGATGAAAATGAACATCCAATTTTATCTTCGCCAGATTGGGAGTAAAACTCAATCAAGCTTAACAATGTGCGTTGGACACTGAGTGGAGGAGTGGTGGAGCGTGCTCGATTCCCATTGTCCGCTAAGAACAGTGACACCGCGCCGTCGGCAGCACTGTCCGTGGGTGGAGGACGATGAGACGCTTCTTGAACTAATGCGGTGTAGGGATAGGGCCAATCTTGTGTGGCGCAGAGACGGGAGTGGGGAAAATAAGGAGTACCGTAAGCTTCGAAATCTGGTCAAGGGCCACTTTGGCGTGTCACGTAGAGAATATGTATGTGCTCGAATGTCGCGCGATCGTAATGCTTTCTGGCAGGGTGTGAAAGAATTTGTCATGTGGCCGAAAGGGAGTGGGAATAATCCTGCCTCGTTATCCGCTGAAAAGGCGGACGAATTTAACCGACATTTTGCCAATGTCGGGCCAAAAATAGCCGCTGAGATAGCAGCTGGTGGCAGCGCTGCGCCTCCCCTCCTTCCCAGGCCACCCTGCGTGACGACAGCTGGGCTGACGCTTCGTGTGATTACGCTTCCGGAACTGTCCGCCGCGCTCAGTGAACTGTCTGCCAGCCAAGCTGTCGGGTTTGATGGCCTGCCCATAGCAGCCGTGCGGAAGTGTTTTGCAATAATTGGACCTCATGTATTGCACTTGGTGAATTCATCGATCAGTACGCGTGTTTTTCCTTCGGCTTGGAAAGAGGCGTGTGTGGTGCCGCTATTCAAATCTGGATCTCGTGAGGAAGCCAATAGTTTCAGGCCAATCTCTATATTACCAGTCTTGTCAACATTTTGCGAGAAGGTCGTTTGCCGTCAGGTTACTGAATATTTGATTAGTAATAATATTCTGGCTTCCACACAATATGCCTACCGCAAATGTCACTCCACGGAAGATGCCCTCATCGATGTCGTTGACTTGATGGTATGCAGGATGAATGAGGGGCACATCGTCGCGGCCACATCAGTGGATCTGAGCCGTGCCTTCGATAGCGTTGACCATATACTCATGCTTGCTAAACTTGCATGGTACGGCATTGACAGTTCCTGGTTCGCGAGCTACCTTGGCGAGCGTCTGCAGATGGTGAGAGGCGGTAACCTTTCCTTATCTCTGACCCCTGGCGTTCCTCAAGGTTCTTTAACAGGCCCGGTCCTCTTTAGCATTTTCACAAACGACCTTGCATCCTCCCTGCCTCACGGACGCTTAGTATCCTATGCCGATGATACCTCCTTATTAGACTCCTCTCCTCCAGACCAGCTCAGCGCTCTGAAATCTCACCAGGAGGAGACACTGAGGTCTATCCAATCCTACTTTAAATACAACTCCTTAAAAATGAATCCTACCAAAACAACTCTTCTTCTTGTCGGCACATCCCAGTCTCTAAAGAACACCAGTTCCTTCTAAATCAACATATCCGGTCACGTCCTGGTCCTCTCCCCGTCCGTGAAGTTGCTCGGAATGGTTTTTGACAATAAATCATCCTGGGAGGAGCATATATCAAATGTTGTAAAAAAGTGCAACTCCATTCTTCTTTCACTTTACAAAATTCGTCACCACCTCACACCAGAGACCCGCAAGATCCTTATTCATGCTCACGTGTTTCCCCACATCATCTACTGTCTCTCGATCTGGGGCGGAGCTGCAGCCTGTCACTTGCACAGAATTCAAAAACTAATAAATTTTGCGGCTCGGATAGTGACAGGTGCTCGAAAATTTGATCACATCTCGCCTATTTTAGATCAACTTGGCTGGCGCAAAATTGACGACCTGGTCAAACATTGTGACTGCATCAAAGTCTTCAAGGCTTTGAATGATGCAAACACTCCGAAAGCTGTCCAGTCGTTATTTGTCCGACGTTCGGCCGTGTCGCAGCGAGTTACTCGCGCAACAGTCAGTGGCGAGTTACAGCTTCCTCCGTTTCGGCTTTTCTTGGCTCGCAGTACTTTTTCATACCGTGCATCCCAGTCCTGGAACAACCTGCCGGCAGTTGCCTCGGCTGCTCGTACGCTACCAGATCTTCTCGCCGCTATATCAAATCATCTGTGATTTGACATCTCATCTTTGGTGCAAAGATGGTTTAGCATTTGTATTTGCATCTGTATTAACATTTATGCGTCTGATTTAGGTATATGTACTAGCGCCTTCCCGAGTATGTGACGGGAGAAGTCTCTAGCGTCCTTGACCGATGTATGTGTAATGTGTATAGCTCTATGTACTCATCTTGACGTTTTTTTTAACGAACCAAACACTAAACCACAACGTGGAATGATTCGCCAATATATGAACTGAACTGAACTGAACTGAACAGTGAATTGCATAATGCGACAAACGGCACCTGCAGTTGGTAGCCTTCCAACTGAACCCGCCTACTATGGTGCCCACCTGTTCCTGAGCGCTATAACTTGTGACAAAGTGCGGAACGGTGGCTTTGGCGAAGTCCAGATACTTAGAGCCTTTTCATCCGTGCTAGGGCTGCAATCTTCTAAGGTGGTTGGACAATTTTCAGTCACGATCTTCCAGAGATGAAACCGTGCTGAAGTAGGCTTAGAATACGGATACATATTTACGGATCAAATTATTTATTAGCCAGAAGTAGAACAGCTAGGTATGAACACATACCAGCAACACATTTTTATGTCATTTTTACTCCCTCAAAGTTGATGTTAGAACATGATATCGCTCCTCTCCAGCTGCTCCACATCCCGTCAGCAGTACACAGCTGCGTGCACGCATCCCGTCAGCAGTACACAGCTGCGTGCACGCATCCCGTCAGCAGTACACAGCTGCGTGCACGCATCCCGTCAGCAGTACACAGCTGCGTGCACGCATCCCGTCAGCAGTACACAGCTGCGTGCACGCATCCCGTCAGCAGTACACAGCTGCGTGCACGCATCCCGTCAGCAGTACACAGCTGCGTGCACGTGTTTCATCTGCAGTCATTACCTGCGTGCGTGTGTCTCGAGTCAGTGGTTCGAGGTCATGCGTGTGTTTTGAGTCAGTGGTTTGAGGTTGTGCGCATGTCTCGAGTCAGTGGTTCGAGGTTATGCGTGTGTCTCGAAACAGTGGTTCGAGGTTGTGCGCATGTCTCGAGTCAGTGGTTCGTGGTTATGCGTGTGTCTCGAGTCAGTGTTCGAGGTTGTGCGCGTGTCTCGAGTCAGTGGTTCGAGGTGATGCGTGTGTCTCGAGTCAGTGTTCGAGGTTGTGCGCGTGTCTCGAGTCAGTGGTTCGAGGTGATGCGCGTGTCTCGAGTCAGTGGTTCGAGGTTGTGCGCGTGTCTCGAGTCAGTGGTTCGAGGCTATGCGCGTGTCTCGAGTCAGTGGTATTACTAGTACTACCAGCTGGGTTGCGTTTGGTAGCGACCTCCATACTGATTCGACGCAGCTCCCGTGTTGGAGTGAGACAGCTGGCCGAACTGGACTCCACTGCTCTGTATGTTGCTGGCCTGTGCAGAGTTGTGGCTGCTGCCTCCGTTACTGGCGGAACCCTGGGGAGTAGAGCACAGTGGGTGATAAATATGCCGGTAACAAGGCTTATGAAACGAATTATGTGATACGGAGAATAGTGTGTAATGGAATTAATCTGCATCAAAACAACATTTAAGAAAATTATATGGCATTTCAATGTCTGGCGCTAACATTGGATTAGAATCACACACATGATAGACACAATAGCTATGAAGAGCACAATAGCTATACAATATTGTTTTACCGGAGTGTTTGAGCCCGCTACTTGTTACAGAGCGTATCTACGGTCTCTCTTTACTTACATTGGCAGACGAGCCGACGGAGGTGACGAACGACGTCGTTCCGTGGCCAGACGACTGACCGGAAACAACGTTTCCGGCGGCACTTCCGGTCGCCGTCCCGAAGAGCCCTCCAAACTGGTTACTAGTGGCTCCCGTGTTACTGTGCGACAGACCGCCGCCTAGTCCTCCGAGCAGGCCTCCACTCTGGGAGATTCCAGAGCCGCCGTTATATCCGCCCTGACTTCCTCCTTGGAAGATTCCCGCACCTCCACCGCCCAGGAGGTTGGCCCCGCCCTGGTGGCCGCTGCTACCGTATCCGCCACTAGTGGATAGGCCGGCACCGTGTCCGCCGCCGATCACACCGCCGTTATTGTAGCCACCGTTACGGGAGCCGCCGTTATTGTAGCCGCCGTTATTGTAGCCGCCGTTACGGGAGCCGCCGTTATTGTAGCCACCGTTACGGGAGCCGCCACCGCCGTGGCCGCCACCGCCGCCACCGCCCGAGCCGCTGCCGAAGCCAAAGCCGGAACCGGAGCCACCGCCATAGCCGCCACCGCCACCGCCACCGCCACCGCCACCGCCACCGCCACCGCCACCGCCGCCACCTCCGTAGCGACCGATGTTACCGCAGTGAGCCAGGGCGGCCACACTCAGGAAAACAGCCAACTTCTGCATGGCGACCTGTGAGACAAGAAACGCAGCGGTCAGCACTGTCTGATGATGACACGGCTGTATCAACCTGGAACAAATATGGCACTAAACGTTAAGAGCCATCTGACATTCCTACCTTAGTTGTACCATGCAAAGTATAAGTTTTATACCTACTTCCAGGGGCGTCGCCACCGGGTGGCCGGGGGGTCAGGCCCCCAGGATCGCTGCGGTGGGAGTCCGACCACCCAGATTCGCAGGATTTTAACAAAAGTCATGTGGGGCTGCTCCCCAACAACGAACCCCTGGCTAGCCCCCAAACCCCTAGTTAGGCGCCCACTCTAAATTGTGTGGCGACGCCACTGTCTACTTCAGTACACGTAGTAAGGTGCAAGACATAAGGGTGCCGTCTACGACCCTATAGTGTGCCTCAGAAACTATCCTTGGCGATTCACGTAAAATTTGGTGACATGCTTCCTTCTTACTGACTACATTCCACGGAAGATGAAACGGAAGCCTTAACACACAAGCGCACGTGCGTAACCTTATTTTATATTTGTGAGCCTAGTGCCTTTGCAGAATTTATTGATTCAACACTGATTGAATCGATTGGAATCGTTCAATCATAATTCCTTGAATCAAACAATAATTGATTCACCACCAGATCTATTGATTCATAAATCGTGATTCAATCAAAACCCGCATCGAATCAAGGCTGATTGAATCCAAATATTTCATGATTCTTAACGATTGAAGTACACTGGTAAATTGTGCAAATACATACAGTTCCGGTGGCTACATTAATTTATACTGAAATAGTATTGCTCTAACAATGTTTTAATGATCATATATATGTATGTTTCCATTTGTATTGATTTGACATAAATCCACCACATATATTTAAATGTTGAATCAAACGTGAATCGATTAAAATATTTGTTTTTATTCTTTGAATCGGAAAGAATCAATTCTCAAAATTGTATCTGTGAATCGAACGGTGATTTAATCATTCAGATTCCAAAATGAATCATGATTGAATCGTTCCAAAAGGTTGAATCAATAATCAGTCTGGACTCTGTTGAGTTGCTATTTGGTATGCAGACTAGGGCATGACTGCTAGATGCTTTACACGTGTCAGGGCGTAAGACAATATGCACGTGTGCATGCGCACCATCGTATTTCAGAGCTCAGAACCTGCTGGGTACCAATATCGAGATGAAAATTTGCAAGCATCCTAAGGAACGGCTGTTGGTAGTTTGCACGTAGCAGAACTCAAGGCACTCTACAGGTGCGCAAATGCGCCCCACTGCTTCATATATGAGAAACTACTGGGTCTATTCAGTTGAAATGTTGCATGCAGACAATGGTCTAGGTAATGTGAGAGCGCCCGCTCCGTCATCGCTTATAAAGGCGTTTTACTGATGATAGTACAGCAATGAGCCGCTTTGATATCACAACGCAGTAAGGTGTGAAGTTATAAGATGCACGTGATAGACTAACACTGCGGTTGCCATGGTAACGTACCTGCTGTGGCGGAGCTCGGTGGATGACTGGACGCTGTTTGGAAGCATAGCAGAATTTTTATACAGCTTCATTCAGTCACGAATATGCCCCGTGGGTATGGCCTTCCCACAGAGTTGCGTCATCGAAGCCACTCTGCAACTGAACAATGGGTGCAACTGAGCGAGACGAAACGATGACTGGGAAGTCCTCTTCCAGAGATCCACGCGCGTCTGGTGAAGGAGGGTGGCCCAGGGGATTTCCGCATGTGTTGAAGTGGGCGTCTGAAATTGGTTCAATTTAACCAAGAAACAAACGCAAATAGGGTAGGGAACAACTGTTGGGGTCAGATGAAATTGATCAATAATGGACTTTCGTCATTAACAAATCTAAGTCCAAATTTATTCCTTCGCTCCGGTTTTTCGAAACGAAACCTTGCTTTTTGTGCCCAGAGTGCGTGGGCCGGTGATGACGTCAAGATATAGCAGTCGGGTTGGAGGCGAATGCAGCGGCACATGTTTTTTCGTAAATAACTCGTAAATTAAAAAACGCAGGCCACTGCTACTTCGTGGCATTGCCAATACAATAACGGATCGTTTGACACCAATAAATTGAAAATCGGTTTGTACATGTGTGAGTTATATGGATTTAAAATCAAAGATGGCGGCGAAAATCGCGGTCGGCGAAGCGATATCTCAGGCACCAGCAATCGTATCGGGGTGTTTCAAACGCCATTCGGCATCTCTGGGTAACCTGATGTCCGAAATGTCTCATTGACCCCATTATCGTGACCTATGCCGCCACAGAGGGGTCAAGTTAGGTCAAATTCAAATATGCCTAGTTTTGACCCCGTGACCTCATTTGACCATGAAGATATTGACCTAGGGTCACCCAAAATTTCAGCAAATGTAGATAATTAAAGCAGCTATCTATCCCGTAAGTTTGAGTGCTCTAGCTTTCACATTTCCCGAAATCTCAGGGGGGGGGGCACAAAAGAGCCCCCCTCCAGTGAGCGTTAATGGCGTTCTCCAGTGTGCGTATATTTTAAATAAGTAGGAAACCGCGGTGCGTTACCAAAAAAACAGTGATTTGATGATCTTCATGGACCAGGGTGTGGCAGGAAACATTGTAATAACATAATCAAACCTGACCTAACCTTTACAGCAACTACGGTCGCAGGGACCCACGTTTAGAACGCTCGGCTCGCATTCGATCGTTGCGCTGCAGCCCTTACTGGGGCGGGCTGTCGCGTCCCCCAGACCCCCTCCTCCCAGACCATCTCGTAGGAAAAACCACTATTAAAATCGGGTAGGCACAGACAGTAGGGAACAACTTTTGCTTACACGGGAGGCCCTGATCCACACAGTGGCGTCGCCACGGTTGCAAAACTTGTACGGACACGCCATGACATCGAACCTTTCGAGCGTGGGGGGGGGGGGGGGGGGAGGATATGACGTGATCTTGTGCAGAGGTGTCAATACGGTGTTTAAAGGAAACTAGTCACTTTTATGATGGGATTTTTGGTGCTGAGATAGCAGTTTTGAAGGCCATGTCGGGAAATCACTTCCTGCATACTCTGGTTGTAAGGACTCTCTTGCTGAATATATTAGATGTTGTGTCCTGTCATTCAAAAAACGTAGCGCTGTGTCGAGAAGCTTCATATGTAAGCATGTGATAAAAGCATGACGTTACTGGACCAGCGAGCGAACCCTTCGCCACTGGCAACATTATCCTAAATGTGCAAGCAATGATGAGATAATCATTAAATTTGTACATACTAGTTTGATAAATAATTTGTTAACCAAGTTCCTAACATTTTAAATCTCTATTCCTCTTTCGAAGCACATAATGTAGTGGAATAAGCACCATATCCTCCTGCGCCCAAAGCGCTAACTGGAACTCTCACCCTGTTCCGAGGGATATGGGGGCCGGGACGAATTTTTTAGAGGCTCTCCGAGGGATTTGAATCCCGGTCTACGGCACAGACAGCAAATGTCTTACCGCTGTACCAGATTGCTCCCCCGAAGCACACAATATCAAAACAACATGCACCGTTATTTAATTTTGCTCCACTTTCAAATCTATACTGAAAATGCGTGTCTAAGTTATCGAAATATATGTCTTTCGATTTTATTTTTGGTGGGTATATTTGGATAATTTAGCCAAAGATTGTTAGCAAAACATAGCCGAAAAGTAGGGCAGTCATCACCTCCCAACCCCCTTGTTCCTACGCTTGTGATATTTTCGCTCACATCAATATTGAGGTCACCAGAGGTCATCAAAGGTCACTTTTTCCAAGTTTAGAACTTCGTTCCAGAAACACCTCAAACATCTCGGGAACTATGATAGTTTGGAACAAACGGAGAAACGCAATTGAAAGATCTTAAAAATTGTTATCGCTTAGGTGTCCTCAAATTGTCAATCCCCAGATCTCCAAAACTCCCCAGATAACCAAAAGTCATGTTGGCATTTTCTTCCCAAAAGTTGTTCGTGCATAACATTCTACATAATACAGATTGGGACATCATTTTAACGCCATCGTGTTTGCCTCGTCAAGGCAACTCGAACCATACCTATGGTGACCGGATCGGATCAAGATCAAATCATGACCTCAGGTCAAGGGCATTTGGTGACCCAGGTTGCTCATATTGCATATGGGGAGATGCATTTCAACGAGATAAACACTTGGGTACCAGTCACACGTCTCTAGCTCTCCCGTTTGTTCCTCGCATTTCCTAAAATTTCAGAAGACACATCCAAACGCCATTTTTGTTGTTGCTCTAATCAAACGCCATTTTGCCAGGGTTAGGCCTAATACACTGTGCTTGGATCCATGTAAAAATAAAAAGCACATGCAGCAGTGTTGTCAGTGCCAGGAGGAAGCCAAATACAGTTATGTTAAATTACTGCCTGACCATTTATGTTACTGGACTAGTGACTAATACGAAAGTATTTTGTTTTGCTCCCTCGCGTATTTCGCAATATCTCGTAAACCACCGCAAATATCGTCCCCAAACTTTCAGTACCCACTTTCCCATCAAGCACCGCTCACTAAACGGCCAAACGTTTTAGCAACGACAAGGGCAAAATGACAATGCCTCTTGCCATTTTCGCACATATTCCTATTCCGAACTCCAGACGGAAAACGTTAACATTTCATTCCAACTGGCCATTTGTGCGTTAAAGTTGGGGAGGGGACAATGCTATGCTTTTTCTGTCGAGCAATACGTTCCATGAATAGAAGTAATTCGTCAAAATTCGTCACAAATAGTCCATCTGAAGATAATTAGAATATAAACATTTCAGGTATTGATATATTTAATTCCGCACCTTCAAATAGTTCCGCAAACTTGTACGGACCGTTCGTACAAGTTTTTGGAGGTTCGCCAACTTGTACGGACACTGTCCGTACTGTCCGTAGTGGTGGCGACGCCCATGGGCCTCCACATCCCTAAGGATGACAGGTTTTGTGCTTTGGCTTTCACAAAACCAGGTCTGTGCCAGGATCCATGTTAATGCCACCAAGGAGCTGAAGCCTTTTCAAAACATTAAGTCTTAACAACAACCTCATATTCGTCCTACGCCATCTAATCCTCATCCAGTCAATCCAGTCTATCAAACCCACCGCAGAAAACACACCTTCAACATGGGCTTCGTAATAGCTTTTGTGCGGCATATTTGGGACCCTGAGGACAACTATATTATGACGTCACGACGAATTCGGTCAATCACCTTCAGGTATTTTTTTCTCGATTTTTTTATTAATGGATTAATTATTTTGAATGAAGAAATTGGAACAGTGTGCTGTGTAAAAAATGCGCCTCCAACGAATATACTTTAACCCCACCTTACGAAAATGGTCCCTACCCTATTATGGTAGGAGAGGGAGAGGGAAGGGAGAGGGAGAGGGAGAGGGAGAGGGAGAGGGAGAGGGAGAGGGAGAGGGAGAGGGAGCGGGAGAGGGAGAGGGAGAGGGAGAGGGAGAGGAAGAGGGAGAGGGAGAGGGAGAGGGAGAGGGAGAGGGCGAGGAAGAGGGAGAGGGAGAGGGAGAGGGAGAGGGAGAGGGAGAGGGAGAGGGAGAGGGAGAGGGAGAGGGAGAGGGAGAGGGAGAGGGAGAGGGAGAGGGAGAGGAGAGGGAGAGGGAGAGGGAGAGGGAGAGGGAGAGGGAGAGGGAGAGGGAGAGGGAGAGGGAGAGGAGAGGGAGAGGGAGAGGGAGAGGGAGAGGGAATGCTATGCAATATGCATGCAATTAACGTGTCTGTGTAACAATAAACAACAATTTTTATAATACAAATAATGAAAAGCTGAAAGGACATGACAAAAATGTAGGTATGTATTTATGTATGTATGTATATATGTATGTAAGTATGTATGTATGTATGTATGTATGTATGTATGTAGGTATGTATGTATGTATGTATGTATGTATGTATGTATGTATGTATGTATGTATGTATGTATGTATGTATGTATGTATGTATGTATGTATGTATGTATGTATGTATGTATGTTTGTATGTATTGTATATGTGTGTATGTATATATGTATGTATGTATGTATGTATGTATGTATGTATGTATGTATGTATGTATGTATGTATGTATGTATGTATGTATGTATGTATGTATGTATGTATGTATGTATGTATGTATGTATGTATGTATGTACGTATGTATGTATGTATGTATGTATGTATGTATGTATGTATGTATGTATGTATAGATGTATGTATGTATGTATGTATGTATGTATGTATGTATGTATGTATGTATGTATGTATGTATGTATGTATGTATGTATGTATGTATGTATGTATGTATGTATGTATGTATGTATGTATGTATGTATGTATGTATGTATGTATGTATGTATGTATGTATGTATGTATGTATGTATGTATTGAAACATACAGGAACAATACAATCCGATAAACGCGTTTCGACACAAAGTCTTCCTCAGTATCGGTTTCGTAAAATAACACAAAAATTACAAGATATATACCAAGGAACGCATCGCAGTTTCATCGTCTTGATTTCTCTTTAGAATAATCATGTGACACATTTCATACAGTATCGCCTTGGACAGATCGTCTCGAAAAATAAATAAATACGTATACAAATATAGATGACATCCTAACGAACCGCTTTTTATCTAATACCGAATGCTGCCGCTGATTTTGCCCATTTCATAGACCCAACCCTAATATTAATAGTTTCGTTCATGGCAATATATGCTGCTTCGGTGGCTTTTCTATTTTCCCTATTTTTGCAGGAGGCCAAAATCCCGGCTCCATTCCAATTTGGCAAATGGTTGGTTTTCTCTGCATGGACTACAAACGCGCTGTGTTCCATGTAGTTTCGAATGTCCCGTTTATGTTCTTTAAATCTTTTTTCAATCCCCCTCCCAGTTTCACCTATATATGCTGTATTACAAGCCCCGCATGGTACTTTATAAACGACACTCTTTTCCTGAGTCTTTTCTTGCTTCTTTTTTGCCAACATATCACCCACCTTTTTCCCAGACGTAAATGCTACTTTAAAGCCCGTAGTTTCGAGCTGGCTAGCAATCGTTTCGGCTGGCCTCGAAATCGGTATCGTTAAGTATCGTTCGTCCTTTTTCTTTGTCTTCCCTACCGTAGACTTTTTGCGTATGTTTAAAGCTTTTTGTTTTAGATTTAGCAGAAATCCCTTCGGATATTTTAGCTTTGTAAAAGATGAAACTATATGCTCAATCTCTTCATCGAGGTATTCTTTACTACAAATGCGAAAAGCTCTCAGAAAAAAACCCTATAACTACTCCCCGTTTTACTCTGTCACTGTGACCCGAGTAGAAATGCACATAACATTCCTTGTTCGTCGGTTTTCGATAGACTTTGAATTTTACCTGATCCTGATGCATGATTTCGGTGTCAAGGAAAGCAATGGTCCCTTGCTTTTCTTTTTCGAGAGTGAATTGAATTTTGGAATCAACTGAGTTTAGGGCGTGGAGTTTCTCTTCTAAGTTCATGCTTTTTGGCACTACGACAAGAATGTCATCAACGCAACGAGCCCAGATTACATCCCTTCCCATGATCCCCTGATAGTGATGTTTTTCTAACCATTCCATGAACAAACATGCAGCAACAGGGCTCAATGGGGACCCCATCGCAAGGCCGCTGTGCTGGAAGTATTCCTCAGAATTGAACGTAAATCCCCCAAAGTTCATGCATATAGCTAATAATTTTAAATATTCTGCTTTCGGCAAAGGCAGCTGGTCAGCATCGATATTGTCCACCACAGTTTTAATGGCTTTTAGTGCACTTTCTACTGAAACAAATGGCACTAAAAGCCATTTTATTAAAAGCCATATATATTTTAAAAGATCTTGTGCAGAGGTTGCTTTTAGTGCCAAACAAATGGCACTAAAAGCAACCTCTGCACAAGATCACGTCATATCCTCCCCCCCCCCCCACGCTCGAAAGGTTCGATGTCATGGCGTGTCCGTACAAGTTTTGCAACCGTGGCGACGCCACTGTGTGGATCAGGGCCTC